>JADBJO010003121.1:122500-127500 GCA_016801955.1 Conus betulinus
CATTTTCTCTGGAGACAGACGGATGCCATCGCGTCACGTGTGTGCGTATGTGTGTGTACGTGTGTGTATGTTTGTGCATGTTTGTGTGTGTATGCGAGCGTCATGCATATGTGTGTGAGTGTTTATATGTGTTTGCATGTGCGCGCGCGCTTGTGTGTGTGTGTGTGTGTGTGTGTGTGTGTGTGTGTGTGTGTGTGTGTGTGTGTGTGTGTGTGTGTGTGTGTGTGGAGGGGGGAAGAAGAAAAAAGGTAAAGAAGAAGGTGACTGGAAAGAGCTACATTTGAACCCATAAAAACATAACACTTTTTATAAAGTAAGAGATGGAAACACACACACACACACACACACACACACACACACACACACACACACACACACACACACAGAGAGAGAGAGAGAGAGAGAGAGAGAGAGAGAGAGAGAGAGAGAGAGAGAGAGAGAGAGAGAGAGAGAGAGAGAGCGCACACATGCATGCTTGCGCGCGCACACACACACGCATGCATGCACGCACACACACACACGCGCGCGCGCGCGCAAAACACACACACACACACACACACACACACACACACACACACAGAGAAAGAGAGAGAGAGAGCGCACACATGCACGCATGCGCGCACGCCCTCGCGCGCGCGCGCGCGCGCGCACACACACACACACACACACACACACACACACACACACACACGCACGCAGGCACACACACACACACACACACACACACACACACACACACACACACACACACACACACACACACACACACACACATTCATTTCGCTCTTTAACACAATCAGTTTCTGTACGTGTAATTCACGTGCTTCATGTGTATTTTACAAAGACGTGTGTTATTGCTTACACGATGTGTGTGTGTGTAAAAAAGGATTCCTGTGTTGTACGGTGGCGTTAATTGTTTTATGGGTTCTATGTGTAAAATCATATATCAGAACCCCTCTCCAGTGCTGTGTTAGCCCACCGACCAAGCTGGCCCAGTGTCATGATGTTGAAGGTTAATCCTCCGACGTCCTCTTCCCCATGGTGTAGCCAGATAAGTGGCCCATTGTGGCGTCAATTGGTTTCCACGGAGGAAACGATCCCCTGGCTGTTGGGACAAAGTGAAGTGAAGTGTGTGTGGTGCTAATCCCTTTGCCCTGCGGAGTCCGTAAAGGGTTCTCGTCCCAAGGCAAAATGTGGCGGGTGTGCTGTGATGACTAAACGCCATGGCACACACTGCAGCGGCCAGCATTATGTGTATTGTCTATGGACATCTGTAAATGTGAGTTCCTGCTTTTTTTTCTTTTTTCTTCGTTGGATAAATACCACAAATAATGCACGTAACACAGATCAAAAATGCCTCTTACCACGCGCTCTATGAGCACCAAAATATTTCACCAACGTGACAATTAAACTCACCAAAGACGCCCCCGCCAAGTGACGTTTGATTTCCCCCACCAACCTGCCTGTATGAAGATTTGTGTTATGTTAAAGGTACTGTTGTAAATATCGTCCATCATCCACTTCTAGTGTACTGAATGAATGCAACAAGAATAACAAAGCTCTTTTGGATTTGGCGCCGAGCTTTGCGACTCCAGTGCCCATTGAGTTGTGGGATTCATCCATTCAAATTGTGTTTAACACTGAACACATTTTTTTTTCAACAATTCGCGTCTACTACACAACGGGCAAGATCTTAGTACAAGGACTTGTGTGTCAAGAATGGGTTCAGGAAGAGTTTCATAAACTAAAAAATTGTGTCCCATTTGTCTGCACCAGATGTTTCGACATTGTCAATTGCGAATGCCCTTGACAGTGTCACAGACTCCTTTCCTACAACTCCATTGGTCATCTGTGATACACAGACAAATGAAGCTGTGGAAGCAACGCCCAAGTCGTGATCCCATCCCTCCATCCTCGCTTCCACACCCCTCACTAACTCAGGAATCCCAGTTGCCTGTCATCTCCAACACGTCCCATGCCAAACTCCCTCCCTATTCTGCCCTAGACAACATGGAATCGCCACCTGCATCCCTCCAGTCTCCAGCCATCAACAGCCCTTCATCCCCTGTTGACGTTTCTCACTCCTCAGTCCCTTCCTCCACTCAGCAAAACACTGACCCCCCATCTGATCCTCCCACGCCCCCCAGAGTGCCAGCTCTCAGCATCTGATTTCCCCCACACTCTCTCAACTAGCAAACATGGCGTTATCACACACCTTCAAAAACAGCTTATCTCAGCCACACACAATCTCCAACATGCAGCAAGACATACAGACACTGAAAAATAAATATAAAAGTGCAAAAACCATGGACATAAGCATTCAATCTATTCAATCTGCATCAACTCATCGAATCTCCAACGAGAGTCACACCAAACTCGAAGACACTTATCGACCATATTTATATTTCAGATAAAACTAACATAGGAGAAGCCTGCGTCCCTGTTCTAAACTGTAGTGATCATTACCCAGTTTGTGTCACATGGTCCAAAAAGAGTAAAAATTCCCCAAACGGGACACAAGACAATAGCCTACCGTTGCTTTACAAACTTTAACAACCAAGACTTTCTGGATGATTTGCTTAACTCGAATCTTTCTTCGGTTTTCAACATAACGGATTCAGATCTTGCTGTTGAATTTTGGATCAAAACATTTACAGAAATATATGATAAATACGCCCCTCTAAAAACGATTGGATTACATGATCCTAAACTGGCATTGTACATTAAAGAGTTACAGGAGGCAGGTTACTAAGAAATATGTTTTAAACAGCATGGCTATGAAGAAGAATCTAGAAAATCGTCTGGGATTTTTTTCTTCTTTATCCTTTTTTCTCGTTGTTTTTTTTTTTTTTTTTTTTTCTTTTCTTTTTGGGGGTGGGAATGTATTGTCAAAGGTTTCTTAATCGCAACAGCTTCCATTCATTTAAGATATTTGTTGTTGTTTAAGTGCACATTGGACAGTTACAAGAGCGTATTCATGTTTCGTTGCTATTGTTTATCACCAACAATTTGGCATTTATCAAGACTATTTGGCATTTATCAAGACTGTCTGCAAGACAAGCAAGACAGTACGATTCAAGTAGACGAAAACCACCATACACTGGGCCAAAAATGAAGTTGCGATTGTTTATCATCAACAATTTGACATTTTTTTTAGGATTGTGTACAAGACAGCATGATTCAAGGATGTGAGAACCATTACACACCGGGGCAATGTGAAGAGATAACGAGGCTTGATGTTTCGTTTCTGGTCAAAGAGTAGACACATGGGCGACGTGGATTTATTTCTTCGGTATTGATTGATATTTTACTCTCAAGATGAACTGGTTACAATTTTCAAAGCGTCACCAAAAAAAAAAAAGGATCTATACTCTAGCCCGGGTAGCATGTTATGGGAGTTTTGTTTGAGACCTGTCCTATGAGGGGAGACCCATGGTCTTGTGTAGGCAGTGGAGGTGGATCTGATGAAGTGTTTTCAACTCTATCCTGCACAGTGTCCATGTTGGACACTTTAGACCTGTTTTGTGACTATTTGTGCGTTGTTTTCGATGGGCTGATTGAAGTGTTCAGAGTTGTTTATCCACAGAATTTCACCGTATTTTGTACACATGTTTACTGAAAACACGACAAATATGACAAACTGAAAAAAAAAAAATCAAGAGACTGTCATCGACTCAGAGCATGAATCTGTGTCAATTTTTGTAATGTTTACAAGTAATATTGTTTAAAAGTTACCGTAGTTAATTCAAGATTATGTGATTACTACCTGGAAGAGAAGAAGCCTCTGCTGTCTGACGGCAGGTGAAACATGAAAATTATGAATGTCTCCCCACAATCCACCTTCTCAGCTTTTATACAACTTGAAATTTGGTACGTAGTCTTTGTAGAGGACACGCTTATTTGTTGTTGTTGTTGTTTGTTGTTGCTGTTGCAGAAATTACACCAATAGTAGTTTTAGTGTAAAACAGTTGAAGGGGGTCTATGGGCGTTTTATGTTTGTTGGATTGATAGCTGTGCTGATAACAGCTCTATGAATATTATGTGTTTGATGGGTTGATTGCTGTGCTGATAGCAGCTCCATGCATACTATGCATTTGATGGTTTGATTGTTAACAGCAGCACTAAGCATAGTATGTATTTGATGGGTTGATTGCTGTGTTGATGGCAGCACTAAGCATGGTATGTATTTGATGGGTTGATTGCTGTGTTGATGGCAGCGCTAAGCATAGTATGTATTTGATGGGTTGATTGCTGTGTTGATGGCAGCGCTAAGCATAGTATGTATTTGATGGGTTGATTGCTGTGTTGATGGCAGCACTAAGCATAGTATGTATTTGATGGTTGATTGCTGTGTTGATGGCAGCGCTAAGCATGGTATGTATTTGATGGATTGGCTGTGTTGATGGCAGCGCTGCTGTGTATTTGATGGTTGATTGCGTTGATAAGCATGGTATGTATTTGATGGGTTGATTGCTGTGTTGATGGCAGCGCTAAGCATGTATGTATTTGATGGGTTGATTGCTGTGTTGATGGCAGCGCTAAGCATAGTATGTATTTGATGGGTTGATTGCTGTGTTGATGGCAGCGCTAAGCATGGTATGTATTTGATGGGTTGATTGCTGTGTTGAAGGCAGCTCTACTCTCTGCACGTTTTTTTTTAACGAGGTAATAACTGTATTGATAACAGTTCCTCGCACTTTTTTTATGGGTTGATTGCGTGTCGACAGCATAGTCAGTATTGTAAGTGTAGCTTATTTCTTTCCTTAGTCTGCAATTTTTGCAGGAAGGTAAAAGAAAGTCTTACATACTTCACCTGCTCTCTCTGTCTTTAGTATATTCATAACAGAAAAAAGGTGTTAGTCATGGAGCACATTGAGAATAGAAACCTGAACGTTAGACAGCTGTGTGACGTCATGAGCAACACACACGTTGTGAAGAGGGTGTCCAGCTGTATTTTTTCCTGAATAAATTCAAACCATTGTGAAGCCTGTGCAACAGTT
>JADBJO010003121.1:137500-160000 GCA_016801955.1 Conus betulinus
GTGGTCAGTGGGTCTTTCCTCACCGTCACTGGAACTTTCTCCATGGTCAGCCTAGTTAAGGCAAAGAAGAAAAAAGAAACACCCGAAGGTGCTGGGGGGAGGACCCAGGGAAGCACTGCCCTCACCTGCCTTAGAGCAGTCCTGTACCACCCTTGGAGGCCTGCGCTGTGTTGACAATGGGTACAGGCACGCGCAGGACACTCCATTAAGATATCAAGGGACATAACTGCTCCTGAACAGAGATAAATCAGGCTACAGGATGCAACTCGTAACAGCCTTAAAGTAGCATCCCCATGGGTGTGAAAAACATGAAAAACAAACAAACAAAGAAAGGAAAAACTCCCTTTGGCACATTTTGTTTACATGATGCCTATTGTGGCGGTCGAATCTCCACTGGGTCATTTCGGTACAGGGGGATTTTTCCTTTTGAGTTGACATTGGGTCTGACTCCGTTTGCCAAAAAGTCCTTTGAATGAGACTATAAACCGAGATTCCGTGTGTGCACATATGACATCTTGCACACACGTAAAATCCCATCACCAACTTTCGGACGAGAGGGCCAGTTTGGCTGTTGGTATGGATGACACGTTACACATAGCATGCATCCTGCGTGAGGAAGTAGGAGAATGAAGAAAAGCAAAGAAAAGGAGAAAAAGATATTGACTGGATGGCACCAGGAACGACTGAATGAAGTGCCGGCAGGCAGCTCTTCAGTTTGCACCACCAATGTAGGCAGCCCGTTGCATACACAAGAGTGTGGATTGTCAGCGCCTAGAACCTTTGGCAAGGCACTTTTTAAATGCTATGTTACTACTGTAGCCGGGTGATAACAGTGTACATATATTTTGTGGGTTACCCTTCGTAGACGAAATGATTTGTTCGAGAGTTATCTTCCCCCTTACCTCCCTTGACTGATGAATCTCGATTATTTTGCGTATTTTTTTTTTTTTTTAAATGTGAATGTCTCAGAACCTACATATTTGTACATACGTCACGGAAGTCACAAAAATTAACGAATTTTATTAGTTACAACCGTGTTGGGCGGAGAATCCCATGTTTTCTCTCTAAACTGGTAAATTGCACAATAATCGTGGCGCCATTTTGAATTGTCCGTCGAATAAACCTTCAATAACTCCTGATTTCGCGAAAAATGTGAGAAAGAAACCGAAGAATCCGAAAACGCACGTTGAAAGTAAAGCCCATAAGCTCTCCTTTCATATATCACATGCCTAGGATCCTCTCGTGAATGAAGTGGTTTCCCTACACTTTGGAGAAGTTCGTTTATATACTTAAGCACGTACGCATTCACACACTCTACCTTACTAGATCAGTGCAAACACTGGCTTGGGGGTTTCGTCAGGATTCTTTCCTAGTCCTTCAACGGCACCATCTACTGCGTCGAGTCTGTTACTATCACTGTGACAAAGTTCCCGAGTCTAGTACCGGTACTGTCAGAACCGTCAAAGCCGTTGTAACTGTCTACGGCTGTTCTGTCGCTGTGCTAGGGCTAAACTGTCTCCTATGAACTGGAGGCCCTAGCACTGGTCTGTCAGTTGTGTCACTGTCAGCACGACGTAGCAAACTACAAGTTAGCCAGTCCGCTTCGAGACCATGTGTCGTACACTCGGATTTCATCTGCTTGTTTACCTTACTGTCAGTGAACACTTCTCACCCGAGACGTTAAACTTGCCTGTGTGCACAGATATGTGCGTCACTACATGAACAAGTCGCCTTCTTAGTCATTGTCGGAGTTTTTGTTCATTCTACGAAATTCAGACTTCCCGATCGAGATCTTGCTTATGACTCCATTCCTATGATGAATGCAACTGAATGTATGAAAATTATCATCCGATAGACCATTTCAGCTGTAATATTTCATCGAAAATCGTATCAAAACCACATTGTTACAGACAGCGTGATACAGAGGAAGAATAAAGAAGAGATGTTGACAGCGTTTTGCGTGTTCTATTTTCCCCCGTCTCATTCATCCACTTCCTCACTACACTGACACTCCGCAAACATATAATTTTGAGTGGGCACCCCAGAAAGAGCATTTTTATTTTCGAATCCCATCAGAAGTCATGTGGGTTTTTCTGCTCCGACCGGCTCCTACCCAGAGTTGAGTTGCTGCGGACTCAGTTGGGAAGACTGGGACCACACAGTCGAGTTTCATCCACTAAATGGATGCGTTTCTGAGAGTGTTGCTCAAATTTCCTGACCAACACTGCAGGTGTCTGTATCTCTCGGGCCTGGTTGACGCCGGGATATATTATGAAGGAAGCGTAGAGTACAGCCCTGTCATGTAGTCTCAGACCGAAATGGAAATCCGTAGCATCATCATAATCATCCTCATTCTCATCGATCAGCATAAAAAAAAAAAAGTCTCAAATTCTGTGGCCCTTCATGCCCTGCTCTCATGGTGACCTCAGTTTCGATGTCCTCTCCACGTCTGTGGCCTTGGCCTTGGTTTGGTTCCGTCGGGGTCACCGGTATCGGCGGGTCCATGGGGGCTGTCGTTGGACGGACGTGGTGGCGCCCTCCGGAGGGAGAGCTCACTCACGCCGGCTCCGCGACTAAGCAATTATTGTCGTCAGTAGGGGGCTTAGTAGGTGGTGTCCTGCGTATGTTAGATCAGAACAGGCGCCACTGAACACCACTGAAGTGACTCGGCAGCAGTGCAGTGTCTCCTCCGGTGGGTTGCCTCTTGACGACTTGAAAAAAAAAATAATACTTCGCACACTCAGCACAACCGGATTTTCTTTGGCTTCGATTCCAGCCACTCCTGGGCGAGATACCAAAACAGGGGAGGACCTCCGCATCCACTCCCACAGCAACAGCAACTTTCTGTGCTCTTCAGTGGTACCCCACCAGCCGAAAGACATACAACCGGCCGCCTACGTCGTCCCTTCAGCCAGACCTCCAGTCTGCAGCTTGGACGCTTCTCCAGCTCGGAGCTATTGACACATGATAAACATCCTGAAACTCTGTTCTCCAAACACTAAGGGTAAGACAAGTCCCAGGCGGCTATATTTTAAGATTCATTTAACGTCCGCAGCACTCTTCAAAGTCTACGGCTGACGGGTCTCATTCCAGAGTCACAAATAACAACAAATATTAACCCAACTAACAACACTATTTCCCTTTAGAGCGCATCGTCAGCAGTAATCTCTCCACTGGATACATAATGACACGAATTCTCTTATAAACATTAACAAGTTTCCAGACTCACAAATTCCATCAAAAATAAAAGTACAATGACTATGTTTTTTCTGATCAGAAATCATAACTCCGAAGAGTTTCATAACCTCGTTATGAAAATTCAACTCCCTCTTTCCACTTTCATGTTCCAAAGAAATAAACTGGCGCAAAAGTAGTTATTCAAAAGGGAAAATACTCATAATAGAAACTCCAAACATCTGCTTATCTCCCAGCAAATATGTACGAGAAAATGTGAACAAAATATTCATAATTTCTTTGAGTAATCCAGTCTAAGCTTTAGGTTAACCAAATCAGGTTTAGATGAAGTTTAAATTAAGTTCTAGGCTTGTCAAATCCTAAAAACAATTTAGCCTAAAATCGAGTCTCATCCTCAGTGACACAACATTTGTTCCAAGTCCTCGGCTAAGTATTCAAACTGTCATTCCTCAACAACGCTTAGCCTGCAGTTAGTCTGTGATACAAACACTTAGTCACCTGCTATAAAATCCCGCACAAGAGGAGGAATAATGTTCATAACATTAGTTAATGTTCCTCCACTACATAACAGAACACCAGCCTGCTATAAGCAGCTTATCAAGACTCTCGAGTCTTCTTCAACCTGGACATCGTCAGATGCAGATTTCAAGGCTGGCTGTTTAAGACTAACCTGAGTAGATTTCAATTCTGCAACAAGGAAACTTAACAGCCAATGACTAAGAAGGATTCATTCAGCCAATGACTAACCATCTAACAACCCCGGAATTAACCCAAACTTACCCAAATAGCACAACACACACACAACAATCATACTTAATGCAGCAGTGAGGATACAAGCACGACCGTCACACACATATTGACGGCAATGTGGTTAAGAAATTCAGTTGTGTTTTTCTTCAATTTTCAAAAACAAAGTTCTCGGCTTAGACACCATCTTGGATAATGAAATTTATATTTTTGAAAAAAAGCAAAATGCTAGCTATTATTCATTACAAAATTATTTTACACTGTTTGGCCTTTGTTATCCAAATAAAGAAAAATATGACGCAAACACGTTAAAAGTGGGTTCACTCTCTGACTTAAGTTATCAATAATTTAACACAGCACACAAAATTGTCAAATGTGACTTAGTGCATTGTATTCCTTGGGTTCTGAGGTTTTCGTCGCTAGTAAATCTGTTTGAATACTTTGAATGGACGGCGACCCAGACAATACTGACTCTGCAACAAATAGCACACATTTTTTTTTTTTCGTTTCTTTCTCGCAAATCCGTTTTGAGCGCAGCTGTGTGTCGCTGGCTTTGCGGGGTGGCTCGGGCTACATATTGAAAGGCGCTGAAAGGCGCCGAGTGTGCTCAGTGTACTCCTTGGTCCATGCTACTCGTTGGTTCATGTTACTCCTTGGTGTTCAGTGTGCTCAGAGTGTGCTCAGTGTGCTCCGAGTGCTCCGAGAGTGTTCCCAGAGTAGCGCTCTTGGTGTGTGCTTCTGGTGTGTGTTCCTGGTGCGAACTCCTTGTTATGGAAGGGAAATAGAAGGGAAGGAACTCGACATCCTTCCTCTGCGTATTCTTTGCTGGCTGCTTTCCCTTAGCACCTAAACTTCACCACCATCGTCTTCACCTGCAAAACCCTTATCCCCACCACACCATCACACTATTGTTATTATTATCATTGCTATTATTATATTATTATTATTATTATTATTATTATTATCGTAACTGAATAGAAAACGGTGATCCTCATTAAATCAGACTTAAGATGTATTTTGGGGACCACCAGCATGTGGCCATGCTAGTGACCACACGTACATTTCCAGCATTTACTTAGAAAAACACAAACGTGTATTTTGTCCAGCTTGCTGTGGTGGCATCCCAATCCCTCTTCTCCTCCTCCCCCACCGGCCTCCTACCTGAAATAATCGAATTTCCTTACAGCTCTACAATGCATGTAGTTCATCTTACTTTCTACTTGTGTTGGGCAGACTCCTGTAAATGTCTCGTGGGATTAGCAGTGATGATTTAGTTACAATGCTTTTGTTTGAATAACTAGTTAGCACACTTAGTTGACATAGTATGCAGGGGCCGTGTGATAAATTCTACTGTATTGGCATATTTCTTGTTTGTGACTGAACAGTTTTCATCTGCTGTGTGTTGGCCGAGTTTTTCATAGCAGACACGTTGATGTGGTTCACATTTACACTGAACGATGAGATCGTCTGAATGCCCTGTGTAGAGTTCTGTGATCAAGGGGTAAAATGACGGTGAAAGATCAAACAGTTTGAAGGTTAAGCTGTGCATGGTTAGGCCAATGATCGGTCTGCGTCTCATGACGTGGATAACCCTCATGACGTGGATTATCCTCATGACGTGGATAATCCTCATGACGTGGATAATCCTCATGACGTGGATAATCCTCATGACTGGGAGCATAAACATCCCAAATGTGTCATAACAAATGCTGTCAGAGACTCATTCATTCAAAATGACCCTTTTTGTTTCTAAAAAGAGCGGTGGCGTGGCCTAATCAACAAGAATGAACATATTTTAAAACCATCAACTGTTGGAATGAGTTTGACATATCATAACAGGAAATCGGTGTGCATCTTGTGCTCTCTTTGGCAGGTGTAAAACGTTGAAACAAAGATGCTAGAACCCCGACAGACGTGTTGAAGAAAATGAAATGTAGAAATATACTTTTCAAGCAGATTTTCAACCTTCTGTCGAGTCAAGAGATAAAAAAGGTCATTGTAATCTACATGTGAAAAGAAAAAAAAAATCACTCCATGGATCATGTGCAAAGTGCATGAAGGATTCTCACTTGCAATATGGGAAGGTCTAGACAGAAATGTGGCTGGGCTGAATTTGCCGTTGCTGCATTGAGCTAATTGATTAAAAGAATCTATTGCTGATGATCATGGCCATTTACATAGCCTTAGCTAATTTGTGAACGATATTTGTGGTGTATACTGATGATGTCTGAATGTTGTCAAGTATTGTGTGATATTCAAGAACTCATTTATGAGTCAGTGCTGAATTTACGAATTTACGCTCTCGTGAGTCAGAAAAAAATGAAATGAGTATCGAAACGACCCGCAACAAGAATGGAATATATGTTCTTGATCAAAGTACATCGGCTACTTTCGTAAAGCTGTTGCCAGAAATGCGTATCATGACAATTTGTCTTCTTCAGAATGTCCTAAGTCATTCTTGTAGTTTTTTTTTTTGTCAAGATGCTGTTTTGGAATTGTGGAATCAGCTTTTGTTGAGATCCGTCTTAAAGAAATAGCTTGCTGTTTGGGTTGTTTCAGAAGTGAAAAACCATCATCATGGAGAAACTGACAATTCTGCTTCTTGTTGCTGCTGTACTGATGTCGACCCAGGCCCTGATTCAAAGTGATGGAGGTAAGAGTTTGTTTTCGTTTTTTTTTTTGTGTCTGTCTGCCGTTTCGTTTTTTTAATCGCCTTTTCTTATCTAGGCTTTTTATGTTAGTGTGTTTATACACATTTGTATTGATGAATGAATATGATTAGAGAGGAAATGATACACAGAAGCACTTACATCAAAATTAGCTTCAAATTGTTTAGTGTTTAGCTATTTACACTAATTCTGCAATATTAGGTACATCAATCAAACGAGAACATAAATATAGGTTCTAAAGGGAAATCGTAATAATTCCCGATCCTCTGTTTACCCTTCATTTAATCCTGAAGGCTTTTGATGTGGGGGAGCGTTTTTCCTGTTTTCTATCATAATGTTCTTTTTAGGCACAATGTTTTATAGACCATATGCGTCCTCTGCAATCTACCTGATTAATTTTTATTCCATACTTACCGATAAAATACTCTCGTATTTTTAGTTGTGACCTTCTTCGTCAACAAAGTCTTTAACGAAACTTACAGATAAGAAAGGAAGTTTATTTTTGAAGTACATGACCAAACAAACCAGTGATTTCCATTAGAAATAGGATTTGATAAGAAGAGACACGGTTTCTTCAGATGTGTTTAAAGATATGATGAAAACTTTACAAATAGGATGAATTAAAAAAAAAAAAAAAAAACGAAAAATTTCGAAAAAAAGACCTAAACGGATTTCAAGATATCCCAATGCCTGGGTGATACGCTGATTATGTATACTGAGAACAATGAGTCATTTGAATATTAATAAACATGCGCATGAAATAATGGAAAAGGTGTTATTTTTTCTGTGAACAATGGATAAAATCACTTGGCTGCAAACATGAAAAATGTGAAACATCTGAAAAGGATGCGAAGTTCAACAGATCTAAATGTAAGAAAGCGAGATTCACCTTTACGGTGCCACTTACCATAGTTTCTTCAAAAGTCTGTAGTCCAGAGCAGAGTGTACGTAACATTGTACACTGCCTAAACCATTGGAGCATGATTCATTTGTATATTGTAGTTTCCGAACATGTTTAACAATCAGACTTTTATTTGGAGGGAGGGGCGAGGTGTGTGTGTGTGTGTGTGTGTGTGTGTGTGTGTGTGTTGTGTTAGAGAGAGGAGTTCAAAATGGGTGGGCATGTACTCTCCGTTCTGGCCTCGTCTGACATTTTCAGAATCACCCACCAGTTTCACTGAACAGGGTGAGTCAGGCTTTGTGGTATTTAATTCTTATTATTAACCTGTAATGCCCTGCTCCTATTGCGCTTTAGATGTGAGAACCACGATCCTCTTGAGCCAGCAGGATGTACCAACTCCTCACAGTACACAGAAGTGATGCATAAGGTCTCTTACTTTATGTTCATTTCACAACATGACCCACAAGAGCTTGCCATGGTTAGCTTTCTTCTGGCACTCTTCTTATAGGTTTTGCTTCACGTTGTTGAACTGGACAAAAATAATCATGTTTATTGAAGCATCCTTATATGTACTGTGTGCCGGTACTGCGTTGTGTCTGTACCAGCGCTCCACTGGCATCGTGTAATGGTATGACTTCTTACTGGCCTAGGTGATGTTTGTCGTGTGAAAGACAGCTAGGTAGTGTGGTCCATTCTCTTTGGCATACTGTAGATACTGTTCTTTGATGTCCAAGACTCTATCAGTCTTTTCACAAGTCAGTTCTGATCAGACGTCCCCGCTGTCTAAGACAAAAGGAAACAGCAACGTGATGCACAAATAGTACCCTCAACACTAAGTAGGTACTCTTCTTTTTACTCAAGATGCCAGTAAATGTACACTTTTGCTAGAGACAGTGAAACAGAATCCATCTCTTGCTCTCACGTGTTCCTCTCTAAGGTTTGAGGGTAAACATCGTCCATGTGTAATGTTGCATGTGGCCAAGAGGACGAGGGGATAGCCACTACTTATTCTTTCAGATTACCGGATGTGTCTTCAGAGAATCCTTGTGTTCTAAACTTACCATGACACCTTGCAGACTGACAAAGACAGACTGTTTTTTGTGGGGGGTGTTGCACATCCATTTGACGTAGATAGGTGACTTGTGTGATTTGGGCTGATAAAACAACAGGTCTTGCGACTAGCGTTGTCATTAATGCTGGCAACAAGGGCTGCTTTTTTTCCATGCTGGAGACGGAATACCCCCACCCCTCCATCCCCCCTCACACCTTTCTTCCTCCTCCATGCCCTCAGCTTGCTTGCTCATTCTTGAACTTTGCCAGCCCCTCAGAGAAGAGGCTAAACGGAGGAAAGCAGTACACAGCTTGACTGCCCCCCAGTGGATACTAAATGTGTCAATAGCATGTGTTCCTGGATCTGGAAAGAAAGACACAGTTCTGGTAAACTGAAAGCTGATTCTGCAGGCAAACACATCAATAGTAGGATTTGTGTACCAGAGATTCAGACAATAGTTCTGAGAGCAGTTTCCACACTCTATGTTAATGTGCACTTTCCTAGACAAACTGTCAGCTTCCATATTCTCAACTTCAGGATTGTAAGCAGCATTAACCCATATAGTTCCGTCGTCCTTTTAAAATCCACTCTGATCACACTTAAAATCATTCTGAACGATCGATGTTTCTTTTGACTTTTCACTATGGAAGAGGGAGCCTGTCCTGCGAGGAAGTAGTGTTCTTCTATTACTTTTTCTTTGATAGTCTTTTAAGCTCTGCGCCATAGCATTTTTTTCTCATGTCTGAGAATTCTCTTTGTACATTTCCTAGCATATTCTCTGGACGTTTAGGTATAATTTTGATTCCTCATATAGTTTCAAGCATATCTGGGTCAGATATACTTTCTTTTTCTTTTCAGTTTTTAATGTCCCCATCTTAAACTGTCCATGCTTTGTTTCAAGGCACAATCTCACAAAGAACAAACAAAGCTCAAAGTCAGTGATTTCCAAAAGGGAGGGGTGGTTTGTTGTTGGACAGTCTTACTGGTGGGCATTCTGTTGTTTCTCTTTGCCTTCCTTTTAAAAGGGTTTTTGGCTCTGGATATGTACTCGTTGCTTCCATGGCTTTCTTTCTAAAGGAAAAATGCAAAAGACAAAGATTGGTACTGCCCTGGTGCCCGTGGCCTAAGTGTATATTTGTGGTTGACCTGGTGAAGTGGGGAAAAACAGACGATCCTTCATGCCCCCTCTGCCATGAAAAACAAACAGTGGAGCATGTCATAAGCTCATGTAAAGTAGCCCTGGCTCGAGGTAGGTACACATGGAGGCACACCAAGTGCTCAAAGAGATTGTACAAGTAGTCTGGGCTAGTACCAACACCACAAAAGGGAAAATCAGGACTCCAAAAGCACCCGCAACATCTTCACGGCAGGAGGTAGCGAATCATGGCCAAGAACAACAGTGCCACTCAGAACATGCAGGCAGAGTCTGCTAGACGGCGCAGATGACTGGGAGTGCACTGCAGACCTCCCAGAATGGAAGAATCACCCAGAGATCATCAGCAAGAGTGGCATGAGACCAGACATAGTAGTCCACTCTCAGTCAACCAAGCAGCTGATCATGATCGAGCTCACGGTGCCATATGAGAACAGAATGGAGGCAGCTCAAATCTACAAGACTGAAAAGTATGCTGATCTGGCAAACAGCCTGAGGAGAGAAGGCTATCAGGTCAAAGTCCTCACTGCAGAAATTGGAGCTAGGGGGTTTGTAGGAACGTCTGCATACAGCCTGATGAAACAGCTCTCAGTTGCAGGGAGGGAAAAAAAAACCAGAGCCCTGAAAGCAATGGCAGAAGCAGCAGAGAGGTGTTCGAGCTGGATCTGGTCAAGGAGGAACAAAAGTGAACTTCATAAGGCTTAACTTTCCTACAAATATCAGGTGTCCCAGTGGCTCAGTGGTTAGTGCGCGAGTCATTAAGTGGAAATGAGCATTCCAGAGGGGCACGGGTTCGAATCCCAGCCGTGGCTCGTCCCAAGATGGAAAAAAAAGGGGCAGCAGAGGGACATCCGGAGTCATGAACCGGGTGTGGCCAACCCCCCTAGAGTGTCAGGAGATAAGGGCCGAAACACTCGCTTGAAGGGGGCTTCTCTTCTGAGGACTCTCTGCTGCCACGCTCTCCACGAGTTTTTTTCTACTTGACCTCAAGTATCTTGTCCATGTTTCTGGGGTTTTAGAGCTTTTCTTACTGATGTATGAAACTTCATTTTGCACAGCAGTTTTGGGGTCATGACAATGCACAGAACACGAGTAGTAGAGATTTCACAGAGAAGAAGCATGTCGGTGCTTGTCCCTTCGTTTTTTTCAAAGTCAATGCTTGCATAACCTGTGAGGGCAAGCACAACAGAGAGCCCAGCGATACACAGAGTACCATGTAGTTTTATTGAATCCTGTCCTGGCAAGACAATGGTATCCCTAAACTTTAACAGTTAGTCAGAGACAAGGTTAAAGAAACCACTGCCATGGATGAGTTTTGTGCGTGTGTTTGACATGTTTACGTTTGCTTTTCCTGCAGATTGGTTTTGGGCTACAAATACTTCCTTCTTCATTTTAGAAACATCATTTAATAGTGTCCCAGTGTGGGGTACTTAGTTTCTCCCTAACATTGTTCGTTTGTTTTCTATAGCTTTGATCAAAATTGTGATTACAGTAATCGTGGCACGTTTTCTTTCCTTTTTTTGCAAGACATTTCGTCCATTTTCTTCCTGTCACTGAAAGTTGATACAATTTCTGCAAAAAAAATGTCATCATCATCTTAACACTCATCCAATTGAGGACAAGTAATCCTCTTTGCAGAGCATACCCGTCAGCATGTCTGTCAGCAGGAGCACTGTCATTGCCAGTGTCTTTGTCATCTTCCACTCTCTTTCACTCGCCTTCACGTTTCTGGTGATCAGCGATTGAGTCAGACAGCCCTTTTCGTCTCCTTGTCTAGGTAACATATTCTCCAAAGTAATCCAGTCTCTGATAGAGAGCCTGAACAAGGTGAAACAGGTCTCAGAGAGATGGTTCATTTTGTGTCAGTGGCATAGGATTGTCTGCTAAAGACTTTTCTTATTATGAAGTCCCAACTCCTGCATAAGAGTCTCAGGGACCGGCCATTTCTCCTTATCACTTCCCCCCCTCACTTCTTAACTGTTTAGCATTATGTCATTTTTTTCCAGCGCAATACACCAGCACTTTTCCCCCATTAGAACACAGTGCTATCCGCTGAGTCTAGCTAGGTATCACGATCAGGATATGATGGAAAACAAGAATCGGGCAGTAATTTTTGTCTTGGGATGACGAAGCAGTGGGAGCTTTTGTCTTTACAGTTACTTGATGTGATGCAAAGGGATGGACTGGGAAGTGCTTAGATCTCAGGCACACCAGGAGTGGAGGACCACAGGGAATGAACGAGGACCGAAAATATTGGATGTATCGTTTACGAAGAACTATGGAAAAAATCTCCATGGAACATGTTAAAGGAGCCAAGGCGTTTTTTTTTTTTTTTTTTTTTTTTTTTTTTTTTTTTTTTTAAATTCGAAACCTGTCTTAGTGAATTGCTAAGTAGGCTGTAGAGGAACATTTGCCATTTTGAAATCATTACTTCTGTCCAACATTCACATCTGTAGATGCAGCAAACAGTCACATGCCATTTTGAAATCAGTATTTCTGTCCAAAATTCACATCTGTAGATTCAGCTAAGAGTGACCCGTGACCCTGTGTTGAAAGAACTTCAGATAATGTACTCCCACTTGGCATCAGGAAGCAGGGCAGAACTGGTAGAACAGCCATAAAATTTGTAAACAAAAACGGAAGAAAGAAGGAAAGGGGAAAAGAGAGATATGAATGAATGAATCTACTGGATTTATAGGTATGTTTAAGTATTCAAACACTGAGGGTTAATTCGAACAAACCACACATAAATGGAAAGATTTTGTAATCATCTACCAATATCAAGCACATATAGGGAATAGACACTGATTATCTAAATCAAGATGTGAAAGACTACATGTTTTAGATAGATTTTTGTCTATAAGTTTTAGTAATGAATATTATAGTGATGACATTGATAATTTGGTGGGTATGAAATGTTTTATTTTCATGAAATAGAAATTTCTCGACCAAACGAGAGTTTCCATTCGGAGCAGTTGAGTTATTAAATGTATGATATTCACAAACTTTTCATAGACTTAAAATTATATTTAAAAAAGTACTATACGGTGTGAACAAAACGTATTGTACCATTTGACAGACAAAAAGCAGACTTAAGTTCGGACTGACAGCAACTTTAGGTCAACATAAGATTATTATTTTTTTTTATACCCACTTTTACCTGTTAGTCTATTCAGTTATTTTTTTCCATGCTTTATGCAAACAGGCGCCTGTGCGTGCATGTGTATGCTTGCATACACACATACATGCACAACACACACACACACACACACACACACACACACACACACACACACACACACACACACACACACACACACACATGCGCACGCACGCACGCCCCCCCCCCCCCCCCCCCCCCCCCCCCCCCCCCCCCCCCCCCCCCACACACGTTTAATGAAGTGAATTTGACTTTGCAGAAAAACGCCAACAGGCGAAGATCAACTTTTTATCAAAAAGAAAATCAACTGCTGAGAGTTGGTAAGATGTTTAGTCCTTCGATGCTGCTGTTTTTTCCTTCATCTATCGAAACACCTGTCTCTACTTCTCTAGTCATTAATCTTTCTAAATATCCTGTGGCTAGCTATGTATCCATCTATCTTTGCATTCGTCTGTGTGTCGTGAGTCATTTAAAGAAAATGTAAGAATTCACTGACAATATCTTTACTTCAGTTTAAAGACTTGATTAAGAAAAGTAAAAAAAAAAAAAACTTATCGGTGTGTAACTCTGTGATTTTGTTTTCTGTTGTGAGATGTTCTGATAGTGATTTTCTAACATAATGATTTTAAATCTGGAAAAAGAATGTCCGTGATGACCCATGTGTAGTCTGAATTGAAGGCAACTCTATGTGATGTAATTTGGAAATTTGTGTTGTGACAGAAATTTCTTTTAATCCAAGAAGAAGCCTCCAGCATAATTCAACTGCAAATATAAGTACAGGATTACAACTTCAGAAATAAAATGTAGGCTAAATCATGGATTAGACAAAAAGATGTGCTAGAGTAAGGAATAGATTTTGGAGGTGGGTGAAGCCAGGTGTTAGGAGTGCGTCTGATGTGGATGCAGACTGAAATCAACACGATGTGGTCAAGTTACCCCGATTCTTGAACAAATGTCTTGAGACTTTATTTCTTGTGCAACATACCATGGACAATTATAGAACACCTTGGTCAGTCACGTGACACCATAGAAGCTGACCAAGATAGGAAGAGAATGTTCTGTACTCCATGCACGTGTATCTTTCTTTGTTTGCTGCATATTAAACTGATACGCCGCTTCCTTTCTTAACCAGATAATGATAAATTGAAAGATATGGTTACCATTGTTTTATTAATGACTGTAATTATATCATGATGAATGAATGTTGTCATCACTGACTTTACTGATGCATTGCCACTAACTGATTGATGTCCTATTACTTTTGATTTATTGAAGCACTGTATCTACATGATGATAAATGTGTGTCCTGCCTGGTAACTATTGGTTATATTGATGTATTGTTGCTTGTTGTTCAAATTTTATAGTAATGTTTAGCATATATTATTTTGGATAAGAAAAATGGAAATATCATCTCTCTCTCTCTCTCTCTCTCTCTCTCTCTCTCTCTCTCTCTCTCTCTCTCTCTCTCTCTCTCTCTCCGTATTTACGGCTGCGTATTGATGTATTGTCACTAAGTTTATAATTATAGTCTTGGGTAGTGTATGAACATTTCAAGAAGAAGAAGAAAAAGAAAAAGATGAGGAGGGAGGAAAAAGATTATGACAGCATCTGTCTCTCTTTCTCTCTCTCTCTCTCTCTCTCTCTCTCTCTCTCTCTCTCTCTCTCTCACACACACACACACACACACACACACACACACACACACACACACACACACACACACACACACACACACACACACACACACACACACACACACACACACACACACACACACACACACACACACACACACACACACACACACGTGTGCGCGCGTGCGCGCTTGCACACACACACACACACACACACACATACACACATCATATAATATAATCGTTATGACTATTGACGCTAGGACTTTATTATTGATAATTGATTGTAGTATTGCTCGTTCCTGTCTTGCTTGTAACCATCATCATGTAAAAAAAAAAAAAAAAAAAAAAAAAAAGTTGATATTACTGATGCATTGTAATTGTCTAATTATCATTCTTAGCAGCTTGCTGTATGTTAATATTTTACAAAAGGACTCTCTCTCTCTCTCTCTCTCTCTCTCTCTCTCTCTCTCTCTCTCTCTCTCTCTCTCTCTCTCTCTCTCTCTCTCTCTCTCTCTTCGATAGGAGGATCGCTTATTCTGTCTGTGTGTGCTGATTTTTTTTTTTTTTTTTTTTTTTTTTTTTTTTTTTTTTTTTTTTTTTTTTTTTTTTTTTTTTTTTTTTCTCGTCTTTGAAATTTATTTTCTTTTTTTTTGTTTGTTGTTGCAATTGCTTTCTCTTTTTTTTTTTTTTTTTTTTTTTTTTTCCCTTTAAAGTCATATTCGCCTTAAATGTTAGTAGATGAAAAACTCATCAATTTTTTTAATGCATTGTGAAGATATGTGTGTTTGTTATAATTTTTGTAAGTCTTAGTCGCTAGTTATGCTTAGTAGTCGCTAGTCATGCTTAGTTAGTCCCTTAGTGGATCTACATGCATATGTGCTCTCTGTGTGTGTGTGTGTGTGTGTGTGTGTGTGTGTGTGTGTGTGTGTGTGTGTGTGTGTGTGAGAGAGAGAGAGAGAGAGAGAGAGAGAGAGAGAGAGAGAGAGAGAGAGTCAGGAATAGGCGCAGTGTTTTATTGCGCAGACAAAAAGCACACAAACGTACTTTACACATAATGGTACTTGCGTATGCGGGTCTGTGGTGCAGATATGGGGCACACAAACATATTGCAGATAATGAGGCGTAAATGTGCTGTTTCTGTGTGTGTGTGTGTGTGTGTGTGTGTGTGTGTGTGTGTGTGTGTGTGTGTGTGTGTGTGTGTTGATAATGAGCACACAAATGTGTGTTGCAAATAATAAGGTTTGCAAATGCTCTTCTATCGTCGTTTCCAGGTGGGAGGGCGAATGCAAAGGTTGGTCGTGTATTGTTCGTGGGACTGGGAATGTTGTTCTGGTGAATGTACCAGATATTACTGCGAATTGTGGTGATGAACTCTGACCACAAGCCATCCGACACCACCACTCTCCTCTTCAGAGGCTTCAAGGCTTTTGTTCACCTTTTGAAGAATCTTTACGAGTAAACAAATAAGTAGACTAGCACGTTTTTGTTCCTTTTGCAAAATCAATGATGGAAGTAAAAAGCGTCCCATTTTGTCTTCATCAATAAAGAACCTATCATCATGATATTTCTTTTATTGGTGTTATGTGTGATTCATTAGCGAGTGATCAAATGAGCAGACAAGTAAGCATACAAAGAGAGAAAAAAGAAAGAGAGAGAGAGAGAGAGAGAGAGAGAGAGAGAGAGAGAGAGAGAGAGAGAGAGAGAAAGAAGTTGAGGCTTTTAAACAGTTGGCAAGAACAATGCCTCGGTCGTAGACTTGGTCTATGGGTAGCTTAACACTGCTCTTTTCTCTCTCTCTCTCTCTCTCTCTCTCTCTCTCTCTCTCTCTCTCTCTCTCTCTCTCTCTCTCTCTCTCTAACAACACAATTTGCGAAGAGCAGGCCGGGTTCCAAAAGGATTATGAAACAATTGATCATATATTTACTCTAATATCCGTGATTAAAAAGCGTTTGTCAGGAGAGAGAAAGTGTAACATGCACATTGTTTATATTGATTATATGAAAGTCTTCGACTCTGTTGGTAAAGATTGTCTTTGCCTAGTTCTTAAAAAAAAGATTGAAAAAAAATATCCACTAGATTGCTATGCTTGCTCCAAGGCACATATAAATCAGTCCAGTCGTGCGTACGTTGGGGAAATGAAATGTCTGACTTCTTTGATTGTCCAGCCGGCGTGAAACAGGGAAGTATGTTATCTCCCCTGATTTTTTTCTTTGTTGATAACTGAGGTTGCTGAGCGCGTAACACAGCATGGCAAACACGGATTCCAGTTTTTGCCAGGCTTACAAGAAATCTTTTAATTGTTATTTGCTGATGATATATGTTTGATATCGACAACTCCTTCGGGGCTACAAAATCAATTAAACAACACGGATAAAGCATCAACTTCTCTAGGACTCAAAGTGAACTTAAAGAAAACAAAAGTTATGGTTTTTAGAAAGGGGGACATTCATCAAAAGTAGAAAAATGATTCTATCAGGGAAAAGAGATTGAGGCTAACAGTTTTAAGCATTTGGGAACAATGGGGAACATGGAATAAAGTCTGTATTCCAAACTTTTTGATGTGCAAGTGAAACCTATGCTTTTATATGCAGCTTAAGTCTGGGGACAGTCTCAACTACATGTAACTGAATTACCTCACTTGCTTGCATGCAAACGCGTTTTAAATGTACGCCCAATACCCAAATACAATGGTATACAACGAGCTAGGAAAGTATCTTTTGTATGTAGATGCTTCAATTAAATCAATGCGCTACCAGTTTCAAATGCAAAAGCTGTCACTCAATAGACTACAATAACAAGCATATGAAATGGAAAATTCAAATTATTTCAATGTACAAAAATTGGAGCGTACAAACAATTGGGTATCTTTGATAAAACATGTTTCGATACTTATGGCTTTTCTTTTGTTTTGTGAAATGGAGGAGTGAATTACGAAAAAATGTTTTAGCGTGAAACTAAACAACACACGATTGACTGTTATAGACAAATTTGGGATAGGAAAATACTTTTTGTTAGTCATATTTTATTACAATATTTATGAACAAATTACAAATAAGGAATATACAAAACGCAAAACGCACACTTATCGTAGCAAGACAATAACAACAACAACAAAACATACATCATCATCATAATCATCATCATCTTCATCATCAACATCATCACCTTGCCACTACTGTGATTACTAAATACCATCATTAGCACTACTACTACTGCCACAACTACTGCTGCTATTATTACTTCTACTACCATTAAAGTGATATCAGTCACTTAATAACCACGGTATGCGGTCTTTTTAAAA
The DNA here is from genome assembly GCA_016801955.1 of Conus betulinus. NCBI lineage: Eukaryota > Metazoa > Mollusca > Gastropoda > Neogastropoda > Conidae > Conus > Conus betulinus. The sequence goes on from JADBJO010003121.1 coordinate 155,315, forward strand.
AATCTAATCATGCACACATATAAACACAATGATAACAACAAAGGGTAAACACAAAAAACAATAATAGCTGAATAAATGAAAACAAAATGACAGAATCGAGCAAATAAATTAATCAAACAGGGACAACGAAGTAGCCGGCCTTTGTCATATTATTTGGAAACCTTGCAAGAAAAATGCATTAATTCAATAAAAAAAGAATATGGGAGCTATTGTGTAACAAAACTTTGTGAGTGACATTTGAAGTCATGCAGCATACTTTTCTATTTCATATCTTGCTTTGAAATACACAATGAAAACTTGAAATAATGGCAAATCTTTGTAATGGCTGTCCGTCATGTTTTCTACCTGCTGTTGTTCTTTAGGATTATTATCATGTCAGTAACTGTAACAGTCCAATAAATAATCACGTACCAAATTCCAGTCACCTCCGATGATGACATTTTTAGCTCCAACTTCCCTAATGTGTTCTTCCGTCTCCACATAGAACTTGGGCTCATCACGATTGGGCCCGTAAATACTACCAATAAGACTTTCTTCATTCATTATTTTAACTGTTGCAAAAATATAACTACCTGCAGTGTCCTTACAAAACTGTTTTAACTGAAAATCAAAATAATTATTGAACAAAATAGCTACACCCCTTATGAATGTCAATTATGAGACGCAAAAAAAAAAAAGCATTTATAGCCCCATTCTGAACGAATATAACGTTATAAATTTCGAGTTGAAATGAGCCTCCTGCAATAAATATGTTGAGTACGATTTTCCTCTTAAATAATTAAACACATCTCTTCGCTTTTGTGGGCTGGCTAGACCCTGACAATTCACGGATGCAGTAGTTACTTTGTTACTCATATTGACAGCGAAACTTGTTATGAGTCATACCAACATTTGGACACATTACCTACCATGCTGACAGATAAAACCGAACCAAAATGAAAACGAAACTTTGAGCAAATCGCTTTCACGTCCATAAAAACAGTTGCTCTATAGAGGTCATATCTAGCCACAGGCAGATCACAGCTTTTTACATAACCATGCACAACGGCACTCTCCAGTCAAGATATCCAAAACATACACATTCAACAAATCTGATAAGTTTTCATCAAAAAGAAAGATGAATACACAAGACATGTGCATAGACATATATAGATATATAATGATGTAAAGTTTCTAGGTAGATCTGTCTCGGGCAGAGAAGGAAACAAACGGAGAAAGAAAATAAAAAAGAACATTCCTTCCCTCTTTCCATTTTCAGCTGAGCACGTGCTCATCTGTGCAAAGAGACACAGAAGAAAAAAGCGTATCAGCATCAGGGGATTTCCAATTAAAGTATTGCATCGACGATCTGCCAACTGCTAATCCACTGTCGTTCATGACAAAAAGCCGAGACACATACTCTCTTAATATTCACCGTTTCACACCGTTTCACACTTAGCGCGCTGACAATATCATCTTCCAAACATATAGGGCAGCAGGGTGACACTGACTATGGTATCAGCAGGGCACTTACACAATGAATTGCAGTGGCAGTCCATTTGGAGACTGGATGTCTGAACTACGTGATCTCTCCATGGGATTACCTCAAAGTTCTCCTGTCTCCACTGGTTTATACAATGTTTACAGTCAGGGTTTAGCAGACCTAAAAAGAAACGAAATTGTTCAAGTGGTGACATTAGCACATGACGGTCTAATCGACAAAGCACCAAAGAATGCTAAAGAAAGAACCAAAGTAGTTCAATAACAGTTGAAGAACATTGCTCAGTGCGTCGAGAAACAGATTTATCCATCAACCCATACAAAAATCCAGATTTTGGTCTGCGCTCTCAACAAGAAGACACCGGGACAATTACCATCACCAGTTTCCTTCAATGGAATGCATATGGGATCAATGACAACCTACGTTCTTTCGGTATAAGTATTCATAGAATGGTAACCTTTAAAATATGTTAAACATAATGCTCTTCAAAGCAAAAATGGTCTGTCTGCCATGAAAGCAACGGCAGTTATAAACACTTAACAGCACCATTTCTACCGACCGTATCACGCACTTGCTCTCAGTATAATTCATAATGGATTAGGCCTTACAATACAGTCCAAGAGCAATGTTCTTAAATTAGAAAGAATTTCAGATGAAGCAATGATACCGGGCCTTGGGAACTGCAAAGGACACACCAGTTGTAACTATGCGACTATGAGACTGATCAATCTTTCGAGTTTGCGCGATCTTTTCCTCCAGAAGCAAATTCTTCACAGTGTGTCGAGAGATCTTGCTGTCTTTTTGCACGAACGTGGGTACCAATTTTGCTGAAGAAATGTTTAGTCTCGCGAAACAGTACCGAGTTGCCCATCCAAACAAATCTTTTAGTTGCAAAGTGAAACGACTGCAGGCGGAAATCTAAACAAATCTTAAATAAATGTCAGCGAACCGCCCAGAGAAACGTGGACAAACGAGTCACAAGACAACACACAACGCGTTTCGACCTCTTAGGTCTTCCTCAGGTGAAACGAAAACGAACAAAATAAACGAAAATGCACTTAGCTTTGATCGCTTCAGATTGCTTCTGAATTCAGCGCAAGGAAGAAGGCGTTGAATCAAAACCATAAAGGTTTCAACGCCTTCTTCCTTGTGACTCGTTTGTCCACGTTTCTCTGGGCGGTTCGCTGACATTTATTTAGATTTGTTCAAACAAATGTTTTGTCAGGAAATCAAATAATAAGATTTTTTATGCCAGCGTCAGTGTTCAAGGAAGCGAACTCTGGCTATACTAACTATTCTTTCTCTGGTGGACAATTTCGTGGAAAGTCGGGCTTCGGTCGTGGCTCGTACACAGGAAACCAGCGCTATGATCGTGAACAGCTGGTGCCTCATGGCCGACCTTTTGATCGTGGTGGCAGATATCATACAAGAGGTTTGGGACGTGTAATTTATTAAAACCATCAAAGCCTGTGCGATAGAGAACCCAGTAGCAGGCTTGATCTTGGGCAATTTGCCAGGGGTTTGAACTGCCCATGGTGGTCAGAGAGGTTCCATCATATGTGAACCATCAGCACTTGTGACAACACGAGCGCAGGTAAAAATAAAGATGCTAAACCCACTGAACCGCTAGTTACACCAACAGCGCGTCACCTAGACATAGAACCAGGAAACAACAACAACAACTTAAGACCATGCAAAAATCTGACGATTCCCTCAAAATGTTTCGAGAAAGTGAGAGATGAATGTTCTCTGGATGGAAGGAAACACTGCTTTGTGTTAAAAGATGAAATTCGGTGTGGGATTTATCAAGGTAGTGGTGAGAAAGTTTACCAGGTAGTTGTACCAAAGGAACTGAGAGACACTGTACTCGTAAGTTGCTCACGATGTTGTGATGCTCGGACACTTCGGTGTTCACAGAACTCTGGACAGGTTTTTTCTTTCCTTGTATTGGCTGACAGTTCGTACTGATGTTTCGTTTCCATGTATTGTCAGTCATGTGATGTATGTCAAAGAAATGTCCCAAAAGGGAGAGCACCATGTGCACCATTGCAAAGATGCTTGTGGTTTCCGAACCTTTCGAAAGTATTTAGTTGGTCCTTTCGTGCCTGCATCCTCATCGGGGCATATGACATGCTTACGATCGTCGATGTTGCCGCAAAATATAGCAGTCCCTCTCAAAACGATGTACACAGTAACCATGGTAGAAGCCCGGTTCTCTGTATTTTGTAGAATGGGGTGCCCAGCCGAGATTCTTTCAGACTGTGGAACACAATTTATGTCAGAGCTCATGACAGATTTACAGACTGCTCTCTGTTAAATCAATCATAACTCCATCCTACCCACAATCAAATGGTGTTTGCGGAAAGATTTAATGGAACGTTGAAGTCCATGCTTTGAAAAGACATGGAATAACAACTCAAACATCGGGACGGATACACACACCTGCTGTCCTCTTCGCCTATAGAAGACTTGCCAAGCAATGGCTTTTCCCCATTTGAACTTCTCCTTGGTTGTCCTGCGCGAGGATGAATGTCAATTCTCTGTGCGAAATGGTCAGGACATGCACACACAGAGAACGACAAATACATGACTGACTACGTGTTTCAACCTCTCAAACGAACTGGCAGAAACGCGCGAAATGGCACAGGAGAAAGCGAACAGAAACTCACAAATGATATTCCGATGGGAATTCTAAAACGAGAGTGCTACAGCCTGGACAGAAAGTTCTTGTTCTCCTCTCTGACGAAACGAATAAAACAATAGTGGAAAATCAAATGAGACACGGAAAAATAAACAAGTAGGATAACTCTTGCTTCCATAAGATAACCTAACACGCACCAACTTTTATTCAAAACTGGCTCAGCCAACTTGAAGAAAGTCAGATAAATTCAAACAGTCTGATAGTAGGGGAAAAAAAAAAACAAGCGCGGGCTAACAATTCTTCCATCATCACTTGGCAAAATATATTTGAGATGAATGCGAGGGAGGTGGTAAGGACACGTTAAAAAAAAAAAAAAAAAAAAAAAATGTGACCACAAAATTATGTAGATATATATTGTAAATATGAAAACTTTTCACTAGCTGCATGAGGACACCATTTCAATCTTCGCTGAAAACAGATGTATTTATATTGCTTGCTTCTAGGCCTTTTTGTTAGCTGAATCGGACTCATTAGAGAGACCGACTGATTGAGTTTGGTCTCCTGG
>JADBJO010003121.1:170000-177500 GCA_016801955.1 Conus betulinus
TGATCGCACGCGCATGCATACACATACATACACACACTGTCGCACTAGCAAAGTTACACAAATTAGTGAAAGAAATAAAGCGTCACGCCTATGACGTAAAAAGTAATAGTACTTCAGGTGAGCACCCCCCCCCCCCCCCGACCCCGACCCCGGGGGGGGGGGGGGGGGGGGGGGGGGGGGGGGATTTGCCATTGTGTTTTTTCTAAAAAGTTTAGACCATATGCCGTCATCATAGGATGTCAACAAAAGATTGGTTGGAGCTCTTGAGAGCAACAAGGTCTGGAAGAAATCACCCGTTTCCTACGCTAAAAAAGGGGGGTAGGGGTGAAAAAAACATGCTATTACTCATTGCATAACGCCTTAAAAATCCAATACAAGTTGTTTTTAAATGCGCTGATCCTTGCTCGACATGGGCATACCAAATGTGACGTGTTTGAAGCACAATTGTAGTAATAGCATCCAAATAAACATGACATATGCGTTAATTTGGCAATTTTTTTTTAACACGTTTAGCGCACCAACCTATTACTCTTTAAATTGGCATTGAAAAGGATACAATTGAACAGAAACTGTTAACCTGTTTTAAAATGGTGTCAAGAAAATGGTCTAGTAGAGGTTGGGCCAACCTGCTTTTAAACCATGACCAAAGGATCTGTTTCAACACAAGCGAGTGATGACTGAGTGTTGCAGTATGCGCATGTCCACCATTAAGAAGATTGTACCTTTACACACAGAACTGTTGACAACAGATTCTTCAGTGTCAAACCCTTCCTCTTGAACAGCATCACAAAGATTCATAATTGTCAAAGTCGCCATTCTCCTCCTCAGGAGTTTGCAGGTCACAGGGGATATCAACAAGTTCACATGGAAGTATATCCTCCTGACACCAGTCGATCTCCAAACCACTGTCTGTTGTCTTCCGGCCTCTGCCTGACGGCCCATCAATGGCTGGTTGAGCACAATGGACATGCTTCCAAACCTCCACGTTAGAACACAGAGATAAAAGGGTAAAGATGATAAAATCTCATAGCCGTTTTATGGCCTCGGCAATGACTAACTTAGATTTCGGTCTCAAGACTCAATCCTTTTTATGTTCAAAATGTCATATTCAGACTATTCTGTTACCCCAGGCCAGGTCAAATAGCATTTGTTTAACTATAGTTATCAACAACAATACTACTGTAGGTCTCCGCCAGTTGTAGCTGACCACGGATGGAGTATATCCAACCTAAGATATAGCTATCTGACTTGGCTGTCTGCTCAGCCCAAGCAGTGTCACCTTTGGCTGTAGAGTTTGATGCGAGAGTGGCAGTCTCTATCAAAGCGGTCACATCTGCATGTTTGACAATGGTTTGTTTCCCTGCCATCTTCTTCCTGCATGTTTGCTTTTCTGCTGTAGCAGCTGTCAGTTTATCTTCACTAATCTGCACAACAGCGTGCGGTCTGGAGGAATGACAGCATTCCTTCAGACCTTATCAAACACTGCAAGACTACCCTGCAACAACAATAACTATCATGTTAAAAACAGTAAGATATAATACTGGCAGCTGACTCGCTCTGTGTACATCCGCAGGGATGACTGACTGGGAGGTAGGAGACTCAGGTCAGCTCTGTTGAGAAGGTCAAAGCGGACCTGGTTGATGTTTCTGCTTTTGGGTCTGCCATACAGACAACAGACATAGTGTTCAAGGTTGTCCACTAAATCAGAAGACAGTTCTGGCTTCCTAGCGCTCGGAAGGCCTCATGAAGGAACAGTTCTTTGTGAACGCATTGAAAGCCCTGACTTCCCTTTGCTAACAAAAGAACTGGTGGAATCACAGTCGAAAAAAAGCATGCAGGCCAAGGAGTGCTTCACAGTATTCCTGTCCATACTTGGCAGCAAGGTCTGTGGTGAAAGCAGCCTCCTGTAGTTTCCAGTGCCAGTGTCCAAGTATACCGTTGCATGGAGCTGGGAACTGAAGTGTAGTAAGAGTAGAAACACATCAGTGTCTGAAGAGCGCACAATTATACCCTTGGAGTCAGAAGCATCTTGTTCTGATGAAAACAATGAAGGATGATCCTCGTGTCCGCTTCTTCCTGAGTGGTAAACAGCTCTTGAACTGGTGAGGTTTCCACAGTCTTGCCATCCGTGGGGGAGAGCTTGAAGCGATCGGGCCCACATGTCACAAACAGATCTCTGTTCAGGAGTGTGGCAGCATGGGAATCTTTTCTCCATTCAGAAAGCAGGAATTTGATGAGCTGGCTCTTGTTGTCACCATATTGCATAAACCCTTTCTAGTCTCTGCGGACCTTAGTGTTGGGAACCTTCTGAAGAAATACTTCACCTTCTCCCCGACGAGAACGTTCCATTGATTTGATGGAGTTGTGGTTGTACATACATGCCACATGATCAATTCTGTCTGGACAGCAGATTTTTCAGGATTCTGTCTGCCAGGTCTCCAAATGTTGGGGGTAGAGAGGTAAGTGACTACAGATGGAACATTGCGTCAATTATGTGATGGCATTTCCCCTGATCTGGTTGCTCCTCCAACTCTGTCTCCTCCAAGAGATGCACGAGCATTGCTTTCTCTGTCTTTGCAGGCAAACCATCAGGAGTTGCTAGGGCCAAGGCACTGCACTCAAGGGATAGCTCATGACCTTCTGCTAACTGATGTTATTTTCCTGCGAGATCATGAGAAGTTGTCCGAACATGTCTCTCTGCGCTGCCACTTGCACCAGTCTGTTCGAAGATGATCGCAGAGTCTTTGTCTTCTGCAGTTTCGCAAATGTCTTCAGTTCCACGTTTTTTCAGAGGAGCATGGGAATCTCAGAGCTTTCTCAACCAGTCGTTCTTCACGAATTGGCGATAGGCTTCCTTTCTTTCTGCATCTGCTGATAGAAGTTTTCCTTGAATGCTGTCTGGTGCTTGCATTCCTGATGAGAGAGACAGAAGAGACTCCTCTCTTCCACTGAAAAGGGATCCATGAAGCTGCAGAAGGAATCCATCATGTTTTTCACACACTCCTCACTGGCTCTAGTCTCTGAACATGTCAGGTCTTTGTGAACTTTGACATCATCCCCAGTCATGCCAGCCATCTCAAGCGTTTGCAGCAAGAACAGAAGCTCTGACATGACATGTCATGCACCAGTGAAGGTAAGCAGCACTGTTTCTGCTGAATCCTATGATCCCACCCGCAGATTTTGCATGGCAGTTGATCATTTGCTCAGTAGTTTGGTCAACTGGCACTCTGCATGAAGCAACTGTTGATCTCGACACACTGAGTCCTCCATGTTGCAGGAGTTCTTCTGCTGAGGTATGGTTGTGCTTGAGATTCAGAATCCTCAGGAAAATATACTGTGGTGTTTCTTGAGTAGTTCTGGCGATCCATCACAAAGGGCAGAGGGCACATTTTCTCTATGCATGAGAAGTGCAAGTCCAAGTCATTTTCTTTGGTAGCCCGGAGGAGACACTGAATAAGCCACACTCTCTCAGCATACTCCAACCAGAACTGTACTGCCTTTCCCTTTCTTCCCTGTAATAACGTCCTTCTTGAAGTTCGAGTACAGTCTGAAGAGAGGAGAACAACAGATGGCTTCCCGAGGGTGTCTTCAAGTTGACGTCTGTTTGTGCACCCTGGCAGATCTTCAGACAGCTGGTTCAGAACATCTGAAGCTTCCGTTGATTCCTTCAAGAATGTCTGAAGAAGCAACTGCTTAAGAGCCTCCAGAATAACCTTGTGGACTCTCAGGGCACGATTGTAATGCTTACCTGCCAAGACAGCATCAATCGACCCACTTGAGCAGACTCCTGACTGCACAACGATCTCTCCAATACCAGATCCCCTCATGAGTTTTCCAAGTGCTGCCATGTATGAACACAGAAAATGGTCCTTGAACCGGTCATTCTGCCAAACAGTCATGTATGCCTTTCTTGCAACAGTCAGGTCACAGGTGGTGAGCAGAGTGTGTTTCTGGCCCACTTCCCTTGTTGAAGCATCAACAGAAAGTTGGAGGATATGTTGAACAGTAGCGTTCTCGGTGACGGGATGTAGAACTGGCTGCTGCATGTAGTCGACCGTTTGACTGGTCATTCACCATACCTAGATTCCTCCCAGTGAGTGACACCCAGCCGGCCCAGATTCTGGTTTTCTCATTTAGATCTGGTTTATGTATGAAAAAATATTTTCACTCACTGCCTACAACTCTTGTGCTACGACCACTACTACTACTACTGCTTCTGCTGCTGCTGCTGCTGCTGCTGCTGCTGCTGCTACTACAGCTACTACTACTACTACTACTACTACACAACTATTACTACTACTACATGTGGTTTAATGTTAGTTACATTTCAGACTGCTGACGGGTTGATGATCATACTGGAGAATGGTAGTAAGCCAATCTTAAATAAATGTTAGCGAACCGCCAAGAGAAACGTGGACAAATGAGTCAGAAGACAAAACACGACGCGTTTCGACCTCTTAGGTCTTCTTCAGGCAAGACATAGACAAATAGGACAATGGAAATGAACGAGTTTGTCACTTATCTTTGATCTCTTCAGCGTAAGGTAGGCGTTGAATGAAAACGAGGCCTCGTTCATTTTCATGTCCTATTTGTTTGTGTCTTGCCTGAAAAAAGACCTAACAGGTCGAAACGCGTCGTGTTTTGTCTTATAACTCGTTTGTCCACGTTTCTCCTGGCAGTTCGTTAACGTTTATTTAAGATTTGTTTAGATTTCCGCCAGCAGTCGTCTCACTTTGCAACTAGGCAGTAAGCCAGTTTTGTTTACGCTTTTTTTTTTAATACCGGAAGTTGGCGCCAAGTACTGTCAAATACGAACTTTTCTGAAAAAAAAATTACTATCTGTAAATGGAACAACCATCCTTCTTTCAGGAACTGCAAACCACTTGACGATAATGGATTAGTTCCATATCGACAGGTCTTTAACTAAGTATACCTCTCTAATCGCAAATATAGAGCCCAAAGAAGGAAAAATTCGCTAGTAAACATGGTTATATCTCACAAGAGCTCCATAAATCAATTGTTGACTTATACATTTCAGTTTATAATGTGAAAAGACACAAGAAAATCTTAGTGGCAAATCCCCCCCCCCCCCCCCCCCCCCCCCCCCCCCTCCATCCCTCCGGGGTCACCTTTCCGTTCTGCCACCTGAAGCGCTATAACTTTTGAAGACAACGTAAGAATTATAAACTCATTCCGTATGCTTACGCATCAAAAATAGTTTCATTGTTTTGCAGAAATCCATGCTCCAATAATACAACCAGGTGTGACATCTTATATTTATACATTAATTAAGCGAAATAATCTAGTAATTGTTCTGTTATTCAGTCTACCAAGTGTTGTACAAAATAATAGCCAACCAGTGAGTGGACGGTGGAATGATTTTCTAACAGATAAGCTCAGAAGAGCAAGACGAAGCAGGCAGGTAAGATTGCGGTTGACGAAACAGCATTTTTTGAAGAGGAAGAAGTCACCACCCGTATGAGAGCAAGTTCTGGAAGAGGCCACCCAGTACTTGAACGACAAGACATAAAGGGGGAGATCGTGTGAGCCAGCGACGGAGTATCAGATCATTGACCCAACGACCGTCACTGGATCGTCGCCAGTGTTTGGCAAACAAGGGCTGCACTGAGGTAGACACACTCATTTATTTCACATAATACTTCGATCATACTATTATTCCAATTTTAACTAATCGGTCACACTATCAAATCCGTTTGTCCAAGCCGTATTGTTACGCCGCGTCTATTTGTAACATAATATACGACTCAAGTTCTATTCCGAGTTCCGATCTATTTTATTCACTTATGGTCTGGTATAAACTCGTTGCACCATGATCGATTTATTGCTGGGGTTGACTAGATGATCGACATCCTCATCTATCGATCACCCCATCCATACATCATATGTTGCATTGGTCATGCTTTATTTTCAGCCATCTTTATATCCCGTGCAGATCTACTCCACCCAGCAATATCACGAATGACGAGCAATGTTGTTTTGAAGCCATTATACCTACCATATCCCTAGACTGTAGCAAATAATTTTCACAACAATATTGATCAATCAGTGAATGAATGAAATGAAACAGTAACGAGCTATGGAACAATGTCTTCAATGGTGAAGAAGTTTTGTAAAGATGTTTTTATTTTAAAGAAGAATGAGTGCAGTAGAGAGAATGAAGGATGACTATGTTCCATACAGGCAGAGCAGGAAGCTGAGAGAAACATAGTGTATTTATAGATCACTAAGACGCGGCGGTATGTCACCTTGCAGGTTTTTATATTTTCATTCCGATCACCGTCTGGCTTCATCAAGACGCCCACTACGAGAGACGAGACAGGGAAGTTAAAGTCACCCTGCAAGTTCATCAGCAGGACGACAACACCGAGATCCCATTCCACATCACCAATCATCCTTCGCTTCACGAGCTAAGTACATTTTATTTTCATCATTCAAGAATACGTTGTACATCCAGCAAGGTCTTCAGCAACCAACCGCACAAGAACAGTTCAACAAAATTCATAGGAAGAAGTGACGTTGCAAAAACGTTTTTTCTTTTATTCTTTTCGTTATTGATTTTGTTAATGTCATAGTAAATTGTGTGCATTGAGAACATATTCACGAACCACACACTTCACCATTGCATCATTCACCTCGCCCAGGCCCATCAAAACACATATTCGCTAAAATATCTGCAAAACTTAATGTCTTTGAATTATTATGTTCATTCTACATCTCGCTCTCTGTTGTATATTGAAAGAGAAAGGGAGGTGTGCGGTCATTCCATTCTTCCGCAAGCCCAACAAATGAAAGTGTGTGTGTGACATAGAACTTGAGTTGTATATTATGTTATAGACAGACGCGGCGTAACACACACACACACACACACACACACACACACACACACACACACACACTGCGCGCGCGAGCTTTCACGCGCAAGCGTGCAGTAGCTTTTGCATATGTTCTAACACAAGCACCATCCTGCATACCCACACACATACATACAGAGAGAGAGAGAGAGAGAGAGAGAGAGAGCTACTCACCTACAAAGTACCTGATAAAGAAGTTGGACGGACCAATCAAAATGCGGTATCTGTCCTCTGCCGACCTACAAAATGTGACTGTGATCACCACAAAGTCTACAAGTGACAGACAGACGATGCAAAAGTTGATCCTCTCTCTCACCCCCTGTCTGTAGAAAACAGCGGCACTGAGGAGGTTGCCTGGAACCCCACCAAGAAAGAGAAGTGGCACGACGACTGCAAGAGCGATTGTTAGCACCCAGAAATGTATCTGAAATTGATTCGAACTAGCTCATGAAACAGTAAACAAGTGGGGTAGTTTTTGCTCCTGTAAGGAAACCTAACACAGAGTAACTTTTATTCAAGACTGGCACAGCCTTTTAAACTTGAATAAAGTCAGACAAATACAAAGACGAACAATCTATTAGTGGGGGGCTGTCCCTGCCTCATTTCATTTCCAATTTAGCCTCATGAA
>JADBJO010003121.1:182500-185000 GCA_016801955.1 Conus betulinus
TACGATTCCGGTTACAAGGATAATTAAACGCTGATGGGCTCTCATTTGAAACGGATTTTACTGCTCATGTCGTACATAGCGTACATGCATTCTCTCTCTCTCTCTCTCTCTCTCTCTCTCTCTCTCTCTCTCTCTCTCTCTCTTCTCTCTCTGTGTTCTGAAAAGACTTTCTTTACTTTATGAGTCCAGTTTTCTTTACCTTTCTTTTCCATTTCTAAAAGCATCATATCATAGGCTTGCCTGCCCAAACGAGAGTGGAGTAGCTTCAAGATCTGTAACCAGTGCTTAATACATTTCACAAATGTACATGTATACAAGGGTATCTGCCATCTCTCCATATAAAACGGCGTTGGATGAATGAATAGGTACTTGAGGGAAACACTTCATAGCATACGTATGCACTTTTACCATCTCCGAATTTCCATGTAAGCTCGAAATTTCAGCTGCATATGTTAGAAGAGGCTTGATCTGTATATCAAACATTTTCCAAAGTATACCACAATTCAGTTTTCTCAGGGATTTCAGAATTTCAATAGCACCCTTTTTTACCTTTTCTTTGAGATTCTTCCCATGCGTAACGAAAAGTTAGCTTTCTTGAAATTATTATTCCAAGATATTTATGTAAATTAACTATTTGAACATCTGCATTTCCATAAGACCATTTTTTCACGCTCTGATAGGTGGCCACCCATTCTTAAAACCACTATATTCGTCTTATTTTAGATAACTGATAAACCTAAGCGATCCGCTTCTTCTTTCAATACATTTAGTTGGTTTTGCAAACCTACAACTGATCCAGACAAAAGAATAACATCGTCAGCACGCAGCAATAAAACTAATTCCACTGCTCCAGGTATCATCTGGATACCACGTCTTCATTTTGCGGGACAATTCCACCGCCAGTTCGTTTATATAAAAAAAAAATAAAACAACTGTAGACTCAACAAGCATCATTGTTTTACTCCAGTTGGACATCAAAATAATCTGAATACTCACTCTTCACACGCACGCATGCAAATACTGAGTTATAGACACCTCTAATAGTCATGTACAATATACTAATAACACCACTTTTACGGGTACATTCCACAGAGCATTCCGATTTACCGAGTCAAAGGCCTTTTTGAAATATACAAATACGTAAAGAAAGTCCTTTCAGAATAGGGATTTTGGAATAGTGGAGATGACCCAGGAAGTAGGAAATGGGCAACAGTTGATTACGAAATTTCAAGACAGGCTTATTTGTTTGTTTAAAGAGAATTGGCACTCAGATATGGAATGTAAAGAAACTATCGTTGTTTTTCTCATTTAAAAATGTGTTTCATTCTCGAAAGTTTCTCATGTTATAACAGATAAATGGCACAGAATAAATTACGCAAGATTTAGATTCAGAACTTTAGGTATTGATACGAACAAAGATGGTTTGAATGTGAAACATCCACAGAATCTCCTTGTCCTGCATATAGACACATTATTGACGACGAAGAACACTTTCTGTTCCACTGTACTGCTTATAATGAAGTGCGGACAAATCATTCATTTTTCCAGTTAGATACAGCGAAAAGACTAAATGTTGCTGTTGTGTTATCATCAGATGAACTTGTATTTAAACGAGTTGAGAAATTCGTCGCGGAAGCATTGAAATTAGACAGATGAGGATAGTTAAGTTTAAGATAATACATTATATGAGATATATGAATTAATAATAGCATTCATCGCATGTGGATGAGATCAGTGAGAAGTATTACAACAGTCCTTCCCAATTTAAGTTAACCATGCTGTTTGCTTCTGAATGCAAATCAATGATCGTTCGCCTTGTTCTATTCATTGAAAAAGTTTTTAGAATACGCCACAACTTCCTGACTCATGGGCAAATTTGCTTTAGACTGGCAACCGATTGTGTGTGTGTGTGTGTGTGTGTGTGTGTGTGCTGCTAGACACCAAGCCCCACTCTGTCTTTGAGACAAAGCCATACTTTGTGCTGCATTCTTTAGGAACACAGTTCTGAATGAAGTATGTAACAGGTTGCGTAAAGGCTTCACTCAGAATAATATGCATCAGAGTGTTCCAAGATCTGTGATTGGGGAGGCCAGGCTCAGCCAGTCCTCTTCATCACCCTGATTGGTCGCTATGTGCACAAGTGTAGGGAGCTGCTAGGACACTCGGGAAAAACGGTTGGAAGGAGTGTTTACATGGCCGTAGTAGCAGCGCAATTCTAGGCTCTCTTGAGTGATAAGGCTATAGAAACAGCAGCAGTTAGGTGTGCTCATTGAATTCACGTAGAGAGGAATGGAAACTCCTGTTGCTGGGACTGCTGTAAGTAACATTTAGATATAATCAAGGTCTAAGCTAGGTAGTGGATGATGCTGTGTGCAGAAGTTCTGCGGTGCTTGTTTCGTTTTGTACGCTGTATTTTTCTTTCTGCTCGCCGGGTGTGATTAGTGTCTTTGTATTTATGTAAAACAATAGAGATGTGTTGGTGCTGAGTCGAAGTGCACCT
>JADBJO010003121.1:187500-200000 GCA_016801955.1 Conus betulinus
AATTCTGTAAAGGATATCTATTTTCTATCATATTTCGGGAAAACCAGTATTTTTCCTTTTGAAATGTTTACATTGCAGACAGAAAATGCTGCGTTGTAAAATGTTGAACTCTTCCACAATACACGTTAGGTGGCGAAATTTTCAACGAAAAGCGTTTAACTTTAGCCGACAATGTAGTGAATTCTGCGCATGTACGGTTGTGACAATGAGTATTTATGGAGCACATCCCCTTTCTTGAATAACATGTTCAGTCAAGGAAAAGGTGACCGACTGGGATTTTGAATAATACTGTCGTGAATGATGAGGTGCATACATTTTTAAAGAAGGTGAAGTTACCTAGACTCTATCAATACTTTCAAATCAGTCCCTACCTTCTGTAAATGTACTTGGGGATAATGATTAAATCATCATTTTGGGTCGACACATTCGACTCACACAGAGATCTCGCTATGCGACGGAAACCAGTAAAAATCAACTAGTGTGCCTCTTAATATAAAGAAATGTGCAGATTAAAAAAATATGTATTTCTGTGATATTCTCATCCCTACCATGTACCTCAGTTTGTTTATTCATGATACATCTTTTAAATCTCCACATTAAAGGAGTTCCGTAAGTATTTATTGCTCTGATGGTAAGAACATTAAGCAGCATTTATACTGCCACCAGCATAGCTGAGAAAATAGAAAAACCTTTCCCGAGATGAACAGATTTCCAAGTTTGAAGAGAAGGAATGGCGAAAGCAGAACCAGCAATATGATTTTTTAGAGTGATGATCCATCCGTGAAAACGTTTAGATGATGGAAGTTATTATTGTTGAGATGAAGGTGGGCAAAAGGGATAAAACGTTTTGTTATTTTTCTTGATAAGTTAAAAAAAAAATAAAGGAACCATGCTTATTCCCAGTTTTGGAACAATCAGCGATATTCTTGGACTCAATTTCTAAATCTTTCGGTAATTTCAAGGAATATGTCAAATAGTCATATTTGATCTGACTGATTCTGCAGGCTTAAGAAAAAAAAAAATTAAACTTAATTGTACAGCTCCGTCACCTTGCTTTTTCTGGACAGCCGACCACAGCAAAATACTTACATAGGCTACGTTTCCTTGCATATTAAAGGGGTAAACCCCAGCTTGCAGCTTACTTTCCTGACGCATTCACAAAAGATGAGCATCCATTACGAGTCTAAATGTCGTGTAGCTTGTACTTGCAACTTTTCGGTAAATACTTTTGTACGTAAAATCTTTTTAGAAGGAAAGTTGGTGGATAGACCAAAAGTGTGTGTGTGTGTGTGTGTGTGTGTGTGCCTCAAAACTGACAGTAAAACTTGTTTTGATCATTCCAAACACAAGGTTGATGGGCTTGGCAAAGATTCAGGGTTTGTCTTGAAATGCGAAAAATTTGACGGAAAATGTACATTTGGAACCTTCTGCCCCCCTTCACCCAGTGATAGGATGATTACAGGCATCACTATCTCTCTCTCTCTCTCTCTCTCTCTCTCTCTCTGAAACTCACTCCTACTGAAACTGATCAACATCTGAAGGACTGTCATATCTGATCCAAAGTGTATAATGTCACACTGCATTTGTTCGCAAGCCTTCTTTCAGATGACCCCCCCCCCCCCCCCCCACACACACACACACACCGCCCCTTCCATAATAGATTCCATTGGCTCTCATTTTTTTTGACAACCTGTCAATCAAACACACACACAATGAAAATGGTTAGCTTTCTCTTTCCCCATCCTAAAAGGAGAGGCCTAGCCTCGAAACTGTACAGGTCTACCGTAGGCCATGGATTGAAAAGCGTCATTGTTGGTATTCAAGATTTGTAAGCATTACATAATAGAGAGGGGATTTTTTTTTCTCTTTTAACCGTGAGATCTTCTGTCATAATTCACTGATCATCCCAGAGGAAAGGAAAGTTGAATGTAGTTTCTATGTTTTGAGACCGTGTATTATTTGTATTTACTCCTTATATTTCAAGAAGGTAACTTTATGCAACTATGTTGTAAAATCCGTTTAGGTGATGTAGGAATGCTACTGATAATCCAGTGCTTTGAAGTGGATGCCTCTAATTAAAATGTGTGGTTGGACTAAGTGTAGACCAGCGCCTAATGACACAGCCTTAGTATTTGATTATGTCTAAGAGTTATTGTCTTTTTATTGTTTTTGCTTCTTACTGTCACACACCACTTGTTTAGTCAAACCTGTTCTACGCCTGAATGGAGATCTAAGGTAGAGACATAGATTAAAGGGATACGTGTATGCTCGTCTCACTTATACTGGATAATCCCTCACTCTTTCCTGAACGTCAGAGGACACATATGAGGGCTTGTCAAGTCAGAGTCTTACCACTCAACAAAACAGATTTCCACAAATCCTTGGACCCCATCGTCCAGGACAACAGATCCAGCACAAGAACAACAATCCATGCTGCTATGTGGCCACTCGAACAACCGACCAACCAGCAGTCCTAGATTTAGTGGTGTCAACAAATAGGAGGCAGATTGTTTGCACCCCCCCCCCCCCCCCCCCCCCTTGGGCAACACCAACACAAGCTGAGTTCTAGCGTATCCGCCTCACTCCAACTTAGGTGAACAAAAATTTCCTCTCTCTGTTTGTGATGATATAAGCGAGAAAAATGCAATTGAAAGACATAGTAATTTTATTGAAGGCAATAATTTGGTATTTTAATGCTGTGTGAAAAAGTAAAGTTTAATTTGTGAAATTGCATTGAACATATGTGGGTCATTTGTGTGTTCACAATTAGTTTATGCTAGGACTTCTTTCTAATTATTTCCGTATCTAAGGATACAAACACTTGCATGTGCACAAGCCTAAAGTAAACTGCACTCGAGTTACTATAAAACATTTTTAACAATCCTAAAAAATATCTGTTGCTGAGTAGTGCCAGAAAGTTGCTTATTTCAACAGTAGTGAATGAAAGGGTAGAGATTAATTTGCAGCTTCTACCGTTGCGATGGAAAACGAGATCGACAATTACATGTGCCTTAGCCAGTGTTCCCTGCTGCTGCTGCTGCTGCTGCTCCCTTTTGGTCGTTTTGCAAGGAATTTCAGTGAGCAAAGAGGGAAAGGCTGTGGGAGCTCCACTCGTCTGCACATTTCCGGCACCTTTCATTTTTACATGGGCAAGAGATGTTAACCTGACTTATTGGTCATTCCGGAGTTGAATTTTCTTTTTCATGGTGTATGTGGCTACTCGACTTCAGTTGCATATGGAGACCCAGAGTGTTCATGCTGTGGACCTGTCTAACACGCCAGATTAAAGGAGAATATGGAGATCGCAGATTTCCATTGCGGGTATGCATGCAGAACGGTTTTCAAATAACATCGTGAAACTGTGTTAACAAAGTGATATTAGTAAACTGCTGGTTTTCAGTAAATGCACAGAGTGGATCAAAGTTAATACCCTTTCATTGCGGATGCAGGTGTAAAGATCTTTTTGATGTCTACAATGTTTCAGTTACAGACCACTGCTTTTCCTCTCTGTTCGCATCGCCTACATATTGCCGATAAGTGGGTTGAATTACTTGAACTATCTGGAGTCTTATTCAATAGATTTTGATATGCACACCCGAAGACATCAACATTTCTCATCACCTTTGTAGAACGTACTGTATTGTTTGGATTTATTTTGCTTTGTTTTGAATTGTTACGTTTTTGGGCGGTTAACAGACATATCAGTTTGACGGTTCTTGCTTGATGTGTGTGTGTGTGTGTGTTTTAACAGTACTGACATTCTTTCTTCTTTTACACTGGGGTGCATAACAACATGCATAAACTGCATAGTGCTCACGATCAACAGATGACACGCATGACTAAACACGTGTCGGATTCGACAGGTGTAAGGTAACAGTGAAAATAAGAGGTGAGAGGTGATGGTTTACTTGCTCCAAGGATTAAGCCAGCGTATACAAATATTATGAAGTAGAAGTTCTCTGTAAGGCCTAACTGATCAACTGTTTGGGTTAATATCGTAGCTCCATTCCTGAAGCGGATGTGACTTGACAATGGATTTTTAGAGGGAGTATACCTGGAGGGTTAAACGGGCTATAAATCTACTATTGAAGCTTTGTTGATGAAGAGCCATCCTAGAAAAAAGGAAATAGATGCACCAGAAGGTAACAGTGGGACTCAGAAAAGTACTGTGATTTTCCCTTTGTTGGTGAATAGTTCTTTATCAATACATTGGCATGAAGGATTTAAACTCGTTTAATGCGACGCTGTGTGCTATAGCACCTTTCAGTAGATTCCGTGTATTCTTTGTATACAACTTACAGAAAGATCAAGAATCAAGAAAAAGGACATTTGTGGTATTGTTATTCTTTATCTGCCACATCTCCACAAAAAAGGAACAGAGAGAGCAGCACTTCCGTATGAGAGACGATCAGAAGTGCAATTAAGATCAATCGTTTGTATGCCGTTCTCAGTGCACAGCACACCAACCAACGATGTCGAATAATAAATGTGCCAGCTACACACTGTTTACTAATGCCAGTTTACGATTCTAGCGAGTGTTGATAATGTGCTGTTTTACACACACACACACACACACACACACACACACACACACACACACAGAGAGAGAGAGAGAGAGAGAGAGAGAGAGAGAGAGAGAGAGAGAGAGAGAGAGAGAGAGTAGTCATGCATTCAATGAGAGGAGACATGCATTCAATCTTTAGAGGAATCATTTAATGATTATTCTTTCAAATGTAGGGCGCTTTCAGCAATTCACAGACGGCAAATGCGTGTTTTTCTCGAGCGTGAAAAGGATCATGAAAGTTGAACGTGTGAGGGGGCGGTCTTCATGTGAAAAAGTGCATAATTTCGCTTGACAGTCTACACGCAGTAATATTCAAAAGCAACGCTGTGTTCTCTGAACATTTAAGGAACGCTCTAATTTGTATATCCTGAATTCTTGGAAGATTGTACAAGATCCGAATGAGACTGACGTATGTTTGTTCCTTTACATGACAAGATTTGCTTCAGAGTTTGGCGAAAACGAGACCCCATGAGGTAGTAGATGAAAAAGTTGAGTGAAGAGTTGACATACCGGAACACAACAACGAAATTCCATAGAACGTCCAGGAGCCTCTGATAAAGACCTCCAAGTCTGAGCTCTGTCACGAAAAGGATCGCAATCTTGAGGAACATCAGAGGGCATAGGCACACCACAAACAACACAGAGGTTGCTACCAACATCCGGGTCAGTGACACCATATTGTATTCTGAACTTCCGCTGGGCGGAGTTCCCGATGCAGAAGAAGACTGCAGCCTCCATTTCACCGCTGACTTGAGTCTGATGATAGTGACGATAGTGGTGATGACGATGACAACAAAAAAGAAGACAGGAAGGACCGTGCCGAAAATAACGATATCAAAGAGGTCCAAGATCATCTTGTTGTTAAGATAGTACCTGTTGAGCAGAGAGAGAGAGAGAGAGAGAGAGAGAGAGAGAGAGAGAGAGAGAGAGAGAGGGCAGAGTATATGTGTAACATAACAGTAGGAGCAACAGCAGCAGCAGCACTAATAATAGTAGTAGTAGTAGTAGTAGTAGTAGTAGTAGTAGTAGTGGTGGTGGTGGTGGTGGTGGTGGTGGTAGTCGTAGTAGTAGTAGTAGTAGTGGTAGCAACAGTAGCAGCAGCAGGTTTACTGTCTCTCTTTATCTCTGTCTGTCTGTGTGTCCGTCTGTCTGTCTGTGCATCTGTGTGTCTGTCTATGTCTCTGTCACACACACACACACACACACACACACACACACACACACACACACACACACACACACAGAGGGTTGGGGGGGACGTAAGCAGAAGTACTTTCCAATTACTGAGGCCTCATTTACCTGGGAATTAAAAAAAAAAGAAGTATCTGGTGTGCAATAACCTCGTGACAGAGTTCGTATGCTGCGAAAAAAGGCGAGTGGTCACTGCCATATGTAGAGTGTTAAGGTGTTTTCAGTATCACTCCTGCATGTCGGAAGGAAGACTTTAAAAAAAGTAAGGAAAACATCACAACAACTTGCGGTGTGCACTAAGCGATCTACGCGGAGAGATAGTTCGCCACACACACCTGAAGTCAAAATACCTCAGATTGTGTAAAGCTCAACACAAGCTCACTAGCAGTACTGGTAACTATTTTAAACTGAACTTCCTTAGCAAACTATGTGGGGAGCAAATTGGAAAGGAAGGACCAGGGAATGAGCTCAACTTCAGCTCTGATAACAACATCTGAAGGGAAAACATTTTTTTTCTGGGAAATACGAGCAACACACACACACACACACACACACACACACACACACACATACACACACACGTGCGCGCGCGCGCGCACGCGCGCGCAGGCAAACAGAGACTGTAACAGTTGGTAATCTTGCCGCCAGGCCAACAATCAAAATGCAAACAACACCGAATGCTGTGTGCAGGTGTCAAGGTAACGTCACATTTTGCTTTTGAACCTGTCACTTCAGGCATGCGTGTTTTGTGTCAGCGACAGTAGTTTGACATTAAAAAAAAAAAAAAAATTAAGTCTTTGACAGTTTTATAGATTTTGAACAGTTTTGTTCCAGTACGGGCGTCAAAAATGACTGGTTGCTGTTTGAATGTCTTGATCGTGGACGGGAACTTTGTGATGTTACAAAGACTTGGCGGTTTACTAGTAATTAGCATAGACGTCGACGTGGTGGGGTAGTTAAACTTTACAAAAAGCCCTGTAAGGAAATTGATACTCACCCCTTTTCTTTATTATTTAAATTAACCAGTTGTAGCTTCTGATTTTATGTTTGCTATGGTTGTGTGGATTGAAACCACTTTTAAACAGTGGATGTACTTGCAGTTATGGTTTTGTTGGCGCTCTCGGTTATACAAACTAATGTGAAGTCTTCCAAAGAAATATGGTTTATCCTTTTCTTTTGTAACATCTCTTATTCTCTATGCATATATATCAAGGTGGGATCCGAGTTTTCTGCGCCGACATAGGTAAACAGAACATTTTGTCCCCCCTTATGTGTGATTTCTTGTTAGGTGTTGTAGTGCATTGTCTAGCATCACATGTGTGTGTTGCCATTTTCTCCGGTTATCCACTGAATCCGATACTTGTGGATCACGTTATTTAGGATATAGTATTCAAACATCGTATGTGCCCTGTTTTGGGTAATCATATTAAATATTCCGTCTACGGTTATCATTCTGCCTTCTGTGTGGTGGATTAAGTGTTTTATAGGGTCAACATTTTTTTACTGTTTAAAAACAGGCATTGTTTTTGCTTTTTTCTAGTCATGAAGAAGTATTGAATACCAAATGATTGATAAGATTAGTGCAAGCTACTTCTTATATTTCTTTTTAATAAGTTGGTTATCAGGGTAGGTAATTTGATCTCTGTCCAGAATTCGTAAGTCATCAACTGTTTCTAATCCCTCAATATCCGTAGGTGTACCGTTTTCAGCCACAGTTACTTTAAACTGTTCGAGGTGTTTCCTCTGTTTTTGTCAT
The DNA here is from genome assembly GCA_016801955.1 of Conus betulinus. Taxonomy (NCBI): domain Eukaryota; kingdom Metazoa; phylum Mollusca; class Gastropoda; order Neogastropoda; family Conidae; genus Conus; species Conus betulinus. Next base: position 195,012 of record JADBJO010003121.1, read on the forward strand.
GAGGATTCATTTATCTAAAGTATTCTCAGGAAGGCCAGTTGATTGCCGTGCTCAAATTGACTGATTTCAGATGCCCTTACTACATGCACTTCACCTTTGATAACGTGATATCTTTTACTCTATTTAATCATTGTTTCTAATAGTGCTTATCAATTCGTGAAATCTTGTTTGCATTTAACTATCTGCCCAGGTTTTTGTTTCAGTTTATTGAATGAAAAGTCAGCGACAATTTTTTAAAACTCTGTATTGCCTATCAATATAACCTTAGTCGTCTGTTAATTGTTTCAATCCCGAAAAAATCAAAGCTGATGATTATTTCTAGCGGTTTGTTATGTTTTTCTTTTTAATATGGTAGAATCGTTAGTGTAACTTTCTTTTGAAGATTTGTCTGCGGACTGATCCACTCAACAGCGTTATTTCTGATTATAATGGGTGATCCTTCGACAGCCAATACAAAGGTAAGAAGGGAGGGAGAATTTTCTTCTTTTTTTTATGTAACTGTTTACGTCATAGGTGTGATGAATGTTACAGTGATGAGAACGGTGGTGTAGGAGACAATGCGACAGCTGCCACCTTGAATCATGAGCAGCTGCTAGGAAAGGCTGGGGCTGTGATTCATTGCCTGGTGGTCAACACGTGCAACGTGATGATGCGTACAGATAGGCTGATGCAGCGCCTCATGTTCCACAGCAGTACCAGTTGTCCCCCCAGTAACACCAAATGTCCCTCCAGTAACACCAAATGTCCCCCCAGTAACACCAAATGTCCCACCAGTAGCACCAACTGTCCCACCTCTAGTACCAACGATCCCACCAGTAGCCCGAAATGTCCTGCCAGTAGTAACAACTGCCCCATCAGTAGCACCAGCTGTCGCATCAGTAGCACTAACTGTCTTACCAGTAGTGACAACTGCCCATCAGTAGCACCAACTGTCCCATCAGTAGCACCAACCGTCCTACCAGTAGTAACAACTGTCCCATCAGTAGCAGCAATTGTGCTACCAATAGTAACAACTGTCCCATCTGTAGCACCAACTGTCCTACCAATAGTAACAACTGTCCCATCAGTAGCACCAACTGTCCTACCAATAGTAACCACTGTCCCATCTGTAGCACCAATTGTGCTACCAATAGTAACAACTGTCCCATCTGTAGCACCAATTGTCCTACCAATAGTAACAACTGTCCCATCTGTAGCACCAATTGTCCTACCAATAGTAACAACTGTCCCATCAGTAGCACCAATTGTCCTACCAATAGTAACAGCTGTCCCATCAGAAGCACCAAACTGTCTTACCAGTAGCATGACCTGTCCTCTCACTAGTATCAGCTGTCCTATCAGTAGGGCCAAGTGTCGCACCAGTAACACCAGCTGTCCTACTAGTAGCATCAACTGTCTTACCAGTAGCATCACCTGTCTTACCAGTAGCATCAACTGCCCTACCAGTAGCATCAACTGTCCTACCAGTGGTACAAAATGTCCTATCAGTAGTACCAATTGCCCCTATAGTGGTACCAATGTCCTACCAGTAGCGCCAACACTTGTACTAAGTGTCCTACCAGTAGCGCCAACTGTCCTATCAGTAGCACCAACTGTCCCACCAGCAACACCAAATGTCCTACCAGCGACACCAACTGTCCCACCAGCGACACCAACTGTCCTACCAGCGACACCAACTGTCCTACTAGTAACACCAACTGTCCCACTAGTCGCATCAGCTGTCCCACCAGTAGCGCTAACTGTCCCGCCAACTTCACTGTTTGTCTCGTGACCAGCAAATGCTGTCAGACTGACAGTACCAATTGCCCTACCAGTAGCACCAACTGTCCTACCAGTAGCACCAACTGTCCTACCAGTAGCGCTAACTGTCCCGCCAACTTCACTGTTTGTCTCGTGACCAGCAAATGCTGTCAGACTGACAGTACCAATTGCCCTACTAGTAGCACCAACTGTCCTACCAGTAGCACCAACTGTCCTACCAGTAGCGCCAATTGTTCCACGAGGAGCGCCAACTGTCCCGCCAACTTCACCTATTGTCTCATGAGCAGCAAATGTTGTCAGACTGGCAGTGCCTGTTTTTTTTCAGCAGCACCACCACATTACACTGGGTATTCCCGTCCTGTGGAGTTTGCTGTGTATTTTGCAAAACAGGTGCAGCATCGCCACCGACGAGTACCACACAACTTAAGGCAGAGGACCTACCAACATGTCACATATCTTAAAACAAACCACAGTTCATCGGAGATACTTGAATCATTATTGATAGTGAAAGCCATTAATTACATGTTCTAGCGCACCAGTCTATTTGCCCACAGGGAGAGAAAAGGATCTTTGTTTTTTCACCGCCAATAGGGATGATACGAGAACTCTTCGGGAACCTCTCTTGCTTTCTGCCTACAAACAGTTGCCAAGGAGCTGCGTGCACTGTGATCTGAGTGGTCATTGCTACAAACACGTTGTTACAGTTGCAATAAGTCGAATCAGATTGGACGACTGCTGAATGTAAAGACATCTTACAAGCAGCAACAGCTCGAATGCAGTGATAAACTTACAGGAATTTCATGGCAGTGATAAATTTGCAATGCTTTGTTTGCATTTTTTTTTTTATTGCAGAGAGCACTTTGTGGTGACGAATGCGTGACTTCATACTTTGGGCGTGTCAGCAGCAAACGCTTCGTCAAGGGGACACCAATTCGGTTCGGATTAAACATTTATACAATGGCTCATTTCCTGGATTTGTTCACATGGTATGAACTGAATGATATGTTCAGGATGCACTAGGTGTACCAAAAATGGTCTGCAGGGACTAGGAGCATCGTTATGCTAGACTTAATTAAAGAAATCCTGCTCGTACTCACCACCCAATATTTGACAGTTTCTTCACGTCTAGTCCTCACCTAGCAGAACTTGCTGCAACTGGCATCGGTAACCATTCGTAAAAATCATACTAAGTGGTGCCAAGTGAGGGATACTGTTCACTGGCAACAAATCCACGTAAGTCAATCTACTTCTTTTGTGACTGAAAAAAAAACAGCATCCTTGTGGTGGGATGGAATGAAAACACAGTTACCATGGCCACAAAGTGTGAACATAATAAAAGAACTGGGCCAGGTGAGGAGATGCTTCAAGTAGTAGAGAAAGCACGTCAAGATACAACAGCCCATATCGACACCACAACAGTGAGAAGTGTGGATCTTGCAGATCAGAACCTAAGCAAGTACAGTATTGGCATTAGAACTGAAGAGTGGTTGTGGGCTTTCTGTGCCTGAGCCAAGGATATGTTTTTGCACAACGTGTGACCGCCAGACTGAGAGAGCATCCACTACGCACGCAAGCCACTGGATCTTTTGGCCTTCATGTGCCAGGTGGCCCAAGTCTACCTTCATCATAACACAGCTCCAGCCAAGCGCAGAAAGATCCTCCATTGCCTGCTGCAGTCCGGGTGGAAGCTGATGTCTGCCTGGACAAAACGAGTCATTTCTCAAGGGACGTTAGCACACTGAGGAGATGCGCTTAGTGTCTATGCAACACAAGGAAGATCTGTCTGCACCTGTACTGTTGCAATCAGTTTCATCGTGTGGTATAAACGTTTAGCATCGTGTACAGAACTTCACGTTTTTCAATGCTAGAAACTGTGAAAACACGTAGAGGTCCAGCTTACCGTTCCTTGCTTTGTCTGAACTTTCATTACTGTCCTCTGTCTTTGATACTGAATTCTAAAACTTTGGATCGAACTGCTTTTGTTCGGATAAGACGGAAAAAAGTTTCTGATATTCAACACCTTTGCTTTATTATGTTTGGATCCCAATATCATCAACAAAACATGCTCCCGCCAGTGTCCGTTACATCCTGACAGGGTCCAGGAGATAAATCAGTTGATGCAGTACTTCATGTTTTTATACACACCTCTAGGATGCAACTAACAATCTACACAATCCCTCTTTAAAGATTTATTTCCGTCTTCTTTCATTTTTTTTGTATACGTTTTGTGAAAACTTCTAAATGTTCTAACCGAAAGAATATACCTTGGGTATTAATCAGTTAAATTCAAATTGAAACCTTCCACTGAAATTAACTTTTGTGGAAAAATTGTTTATTGAACGTCTTTCAACAGTCATTTGTGTTGTGCAAAAGTTGCAGCGCCTGCATTATCATACGATAGAGTAGAAAAGACTGACCAGTAGGATCCTGTTTTGTAACAGTTTCAGACTAAAGCGTCAAAATCATCTCCCGTTTATTGTTATTGGTTCCTTTTCTGTAGACCTTTTCTCTATTTATTCATCTTTCCCCATAGAGGAACATCGAGCTAAGAGTGCTTTTCTGTATGTAGACTGTATCCATTTTTTTTCAGTTTTTGTTCTTCAAATCCCTCGTACGCTGAACTTTTCTGTATGCAAATCAGTATGTACATACTTGAAAACGAGTAACTGCCCTTGGTGTATACTCTGAGTGCGTTATTGCTTCCCCTGAGTAATGTAATGATACTGTTCCATGTGAAATAAAACAAGACAGACAGTGGTACCTGGTAAGGTGATCTGTCTACCCCAACCCATCACAAGTACACCACAGAGACTAGTCATCAGTAGAAGCAAAGGGGTTAAATACTTAATTATTGAATGCTCTTTCAGATCTATTTTTTTTTCTCTATCGATAAAGTCTATAATTCCTGAAGTGTTTAGATAATGAAATACTTGTTGTCTGTCAAATCTGTTTGCATTCCTCTTCTGATAGGTGTAGAATACGTAACATATTCATACCATTTCAAATTCATTTCATACCCCGTAGCACTAACGGTAACAAATATTTGGAAACTTAATCATGTTTTATCTCTATCGTTCAGTCTTCTTGTAATAATGTACATATACATAGAATGTTATGGTTTTTTTTTTCTATCGACAGTGATGAACAATCCGTCAAGTATCAATAACCTATCTCATAATCAATACATGAAATGTTGACAAGCCTCTAAATTCACACACACACACACAC
>JADBJO010003121.1:205000-210000 GCA_016801955.1 Conus betulinus
ATCACTAGTTTCGATACGATCGGATTAGGTTTGCCACTTCAGTCAATAAGCCTTTGTCGGAAGCAACATATAAAATTATGATCACTTCCGACACCTTGACTGGCCCAAACAAAAACAAATCCATCTTTAAACAAGCATAAACGAATTTGTGGCCCATTTTAACGCTTTACGTGTAATCCTGTAACTCTCCATTTGGATCAACTTAAGCCAGTAACGAATACACTGTACAGCATAATTAATTTATATATATATATATATATATATATATATATATATATATATATATATATATATATATATATTGGATATCGATTCGTTTCACCATAAATAAGGTCATTTGGTGTTCACCCTGTCCACCCCTACTTTTTTTTTTCAAAGAAAATAGATGGACTGATTCACCGTGAGTAAACAGCACTGTCTAGACCCCATAATTCAGAGCCAGAGTACATAATTGACTGTATCTGAGAATCAAACAATTTCATGGACAAATTGAAAGAATTGCCATTTAACACATACAACCCTTTCAGAAAATAAATCAAAACAGTTTTAGCTTCGCTTGCGAGGTCTTTGCATGCGGTGGTAAATTTTAAGCGCGTGAGGTGGTTAGAGTGCGAGTCATTAAGTGGAAAATGAGCATGTCCAGAGAGTCATGGGTTCGAATCCCAGCCATGGCTCGTCCCAAGATGGGGAAAGAAGGGGCAGCAGAAGGACATCCGGAGTCATGAACCGGGTGTGGCTCAACACCCCTAGTGTGTCAGGAGATAAGGGCCGAAACACTTGCTTGAAGGGGGCTTCTCTTCTGAGGGACTTTCTGCTGCCACGCTCTCCACGAGTCTCTCTCTCTTTATTTAATTATAAACAAAGCTTGCTGTTATGTCTTAGATTGTAGAATTAGGCGGCATACATATCTGTAGTGGTAGATCATTCTGCCTAACTGACAGTATGTGCTTGAGTGGGTGAATAATAAATGCTTCTCAAAATGAACCTTCAGCAAGCTTATAGTCTCTCGAAGGGAGAGACAATCTCCAATGGGGGAGAAAACTCACTAACATATAACTCCTGGTCAGATACCGGTTCTCAAAATGAACCTTCAGCAAGCTTATAGTCTCCGAAGGGAGAGACAATCTCCAATGGGGGAGAAAGCTCACTATCATATAACTCCTGGTCAGATACCGGTATTTCGAAACCTGACTGTTTTTTTTCTCAGTGACCGCGGAAAGCAGTAATTGGACTCCTCTGCCTTTTCAGTTTTAAGAAGAATGCTATCCCAGAAAAAGACTGGTGTGCAATACCGTAGTATGTTCGTTAAGTTTTCAAAAAACCAACCAAAGGTGTCACCTAAGAAACAAAAGAAAATCATAAGAGAGCAAAACAAGCTACATTTTTTCTTGTGAAAAGTAGAAAATATAAAAGATAACCTCTTAAGACACAAGTGCTGAGGGCTAGTTCTTGGAATGAATGTGCAAGGGACTAAATTACAATAAACCAATCATTTGGTTTGAAAACTCAACAAACATACTACAGTATTGCACAGCAGCTGAACAAAATATGGAACAGCAAGAAATTCTCCCTTAGAATCAAACTGAAATTGTATAACTCCGGTGTTATTCCAACGCTGTCATATGGCAGTGAAACCTGGCAACTGAAGACCACCCAGGAGAAGAAACTCGACGCTTTTAATACTAAGTGCCCACGTAAGATCTTGGGCATCAAATGGTCAGACTTTTATACCAAACGAAGATGTCAGGGAGAGGTCCAAACAGCTCCCAGTGTCAACCATCGTCTGCAGACGGCGCCTCCACTGGCTGGGTCATGTCGTAAGATTACTCTCTTCAAGACCTGCAAACCAGGCCATTAAATGGACCGCAGCAGACCAGAGAAAAAGAGGACGACCTAGGATGAGCTGGCGACAGACAGTAGAGAGAGACCTCAGACTCACTGACAGAGGATGGAGTGACACTACCAAACTGGCTGAGGACCGTGCACAGTGGAGCGCCTTGACTGCCTCATTTGTCGCAAGGCGCGGGAGCATCTAAATTAGTAAGTGTCTCTGTCTCTCTCCCTGTCCAACCACGAGCAGATGACTGAAATAGGGTAATTGCATTTACGAGAGAGAGAGAGAGAGAGAGAGAGAGAGAGAGAGAGAGAGAGAGAGAGAGAGAGGGAGAGGGAGACAGACAGAGACAGAGACAGAGAGAGACAGAGAGAGACAGAGACAGAGAGACAGAGGCAGAGAGGAGACAGCTTCTACTCACCCATGAAATAAGTGAGGAAGATATTCGACCGACCAATGAATTGGCGATATCTGCTTTCTGCTAGCGTACAGAAAGAGACAATGATGACTGCAAGGTCCACAATGGCCAGACTGAAGATGCAGAAGTTGATCCTCTCCCTCAGCCCTTGTCTATAGAACACAGCGGCACTGAGGACGTTGCCAGGAATCCCCGCTAGGAGGAGTAGAAGAACGATGCCCACACAAGTAATTGTTAGCACCAGAAATGTGCCTGAAATTGATTAAAGAAACCCCGGTGACGATTCAAAGTTGCTAGCCCTGTATACTGCTGGCGTAGATGTTATGAGCCTAAATCGAACAACAAGCTGTTAATGAGCTGTTTATCATCAAATGATTTCTCCACTTTGATTTGCGTTTGGATGTGCATGACATCTTATATCATTTAATGCATCTATTTCATACTTTGTCATAATTGGCACGAGTTTCATTCCGTTTGGAAACGCTGTCACGTATACGACCGCTTCATGATGATAAAGACAAATATTTCATGTACGACTTGTTTTTCTGTCCTTGATATGGGTGTTGTTTATTGCTCAGGGTAGATAACAAATTGTATTCGTGCTTCACTAGATTTGGCGAGATGTATCAACATTTAGTGCCTGTCATTTCATGTTTAGTGATTCATTTACTTGCATCTGCTAAAATGCACAAATTAATAGAAATAAAGAGAAAAAAAATAAAAGGGATCAATTGGCTAAGCGGAAAAGATATAAATTAAGTAATATGAACAGATTGGAAGCAAACTGAAAGAAGCAAATCTTGGAGAGAGGCATACAGACACAACAGGCGCTAAATACCTGTTTGCTGATGATGCTTTCAGTGAGTCTTTTGGGGTCAAACTTCTGTTCCAGCACCAGGCACCGATGGTTTCTGGGATATCCAACTGTGAAACCAGAGCGACTGAATGATGACGCTTGTGTCACGAAGAAGATGTCTGTGCTCTCATTGGAGACAGCGGTCGAACTCGGAGAACTCCAATTCATTCTCAATAGCACCGTCAGTCTCTTCAGCTGCTTATTTGATGTTACTCGTCTGGTATGAGACAAAGGGTTTTGCTCAGTTATGCGATTTATCTATTTAACACCATTGCTCTTAGTCATGTAAACGCTTTGAGCCTCTTAAATCACAGTTCAGAAAATTGAAATATATTGTAGGGTGATGTTTTTAGTTCCTAGGTTAAGAGTATTCCATCAATATGCAACAGACGGTAGTTTTTCGAAGTGCACATTATGGTTGTTAGTGTACCGGGTATGCATGATGTCTTTTACATCGGATATGTGATTGTCTCGTACATTGTAGGCAATCTTTGCTCAATGTGTAAAATCTCTCTCTCTCTCTCTCTCTCTCTCTCTCTCTCTCTCTCTCTCTCTCTCTCTCTCTCTTCAAGAGTTTTTGTCCAACATGTAAATCGAGCTGCAAATGGACATAGGATCTTAAGGAACCAAAATGATCACGAAAGAGCATGGCGTAATCTGGATCTAAGAGAAATCCAGGCTTCCAGTTGCATGAACCCATATAAAATGTACCACAGAAAATACTCCATAGTCACTATTCGTTATATAATACAGAGAGTTGTTTTACACGCCCTGTTGTTTGATGTTCCACAGAAGAATTCTATACCCACTGTCTGAAAGTCTTCCCAAAGAATGTATTTACGTTTCTTTGTGATGTACCATTTAAAGAACATAAGGTCACTAGTCACGCATTATGGAAGATCATACCTACACGTCAGCTATTTTTGCAAGTAAGCTTTGAAAGGACAAGGCTGGTATGCTGGGACTTATCAAGTAGTGGTACACAATTCATATTCTCATTTTGTAGCATCTAATGTACAGTTACCAGTCTTCCGCTAGGACGTGACTCAAAACGTTTTCAGTTAAATTGATAAGAGGTTGTCATACCTGAGGAGACATTTACTCATGCCGGTGGATAAAGGATCTGCATGCACCCGATACCGAAATGTACATGTTGGTGTTCCTGTTTTCTTTATGAACCCTGCCTCCACTGCCCGTTTCTACTTTCAGGATGCCAGATACCTTGCCTACCTCTATTACCTTCACTCTACTGGGCCACCCCATTATGATTGTTGTGAGACTTGTAGAACGGCATGGGATGTAAACTATGTAACAAAATTGTAGGTGATAGGTGTTTCTCATGGCTTTCACTTTTTCCTTGTTTTGTTTCGCTTTTTTTTTAAACATTTTTTTTTTTACTGATCTCGCTACCATATGGGTCAGTTGTTCAGAGAGATGGACATGGAATAGTGATTATTATCGTGTGTCGAAAACTGCAGAGATATGTAGGAGAAGATGAACAGAGATGAGAAGAGATGTCGTCATCAAGAGATGTTAAAATAGCGTTCAATATTCGAATGAAGGGCGGTTTCTGTGCTTTGTTCAGTACTGTAAGCGGACTGGTGGAAACTGAGAAGTTATTCATAAGAAGGGATAAGTGATGGATGACCTCTAAAGGCTTTTTTTTTTCAAGAAAAGGAGATTGGGGTATAGCGAAAAAAAGAAATCAGTTCATTTGGATCCAAAGGTCTTTTTTTTTTTTTTTTTTTTTTTTTTTATTCAAAAGAGCTTTCACAATTGCAGTTTTGAAATCAGTAAGGACTGAACTACTCCAGAGGGACCTATTGAAATGTTTGTGATGATATGTATATGTATATGTATGTATATATATATATATATATCTGACCATCTAT
>JADBJO010003121.1:215000-217500 GCA_016801955.1 Conus betulinus
CACACACATATCCGACACATTTACTAAATTTACTAAGTGCTTAATTAATATGGAATTCAGCAAGTGACACATGTGTACTATCATCTTATTTATACATGCTTGGTAAAAAGATTGTCATGGTCGTCTAAAACAAAAAATAAAACAAACGAACAAAGAAACAACCTGACAGTTCCATGGCGGTACACTTCGATTCAACCATGACGGCCAATATTCAAACAATTACATATTTTCCCATTAGATATGTATATGTATTCCCCCTGAGTCAGACAGCGATTCCAGACCTTTACAAGTGCATAGGTCATTGCTGCACACTGATAGTGACGACTATGAGGATCTAATTTGTTATCCTCGGACGTTCGTAACCCACCACGTGAATGCGTTTCTGCATCATTTGTGTCAAAAGGCAATCACAACACATAAAATGCGTTTTGTGTAGTGCATGATGAATTTAGAAGAGCATTTACTGAATTTCGATCTGAACAAACTCTCAATTGAAACTATCATTATAGTTATTCACAAGATCCAGCAAGCTGTGTTATAACAAACTAACACCGTGGTAAATGTCAACTTCCCGGCGAAAGGCGAGTTTTCTAGGATCATACAAGAAACATTTCTTTGCAATCAGTCATAACATGCCGTGACCTGGCAGGGAAACTTTCAGGACGGTATCATTACTTTTTCTCATACATCTCTACTTACATATCAACTTGGAATCTTTTGAACGAGGGAAACAAATCTCACCGAGAGAAAATCATGCTGACTTTCTGATACTTTCACACTAGGTGAAACATGTATTAGAAGTGAAGGAGTTAGATGATCCGGGAACGTGCGTGGGCAAATTAACAGCAGTGCAAAGTAATACTTTGTGAGCATAAAACGTTAAGTCAGATTCCTTAGCAATGGCCCATATGCCTTTTACATTATTAGGTGACAAAACATATGCACCACTGTGAAGCTATAAAATGGTTTACCAACGCTGCCAGGGAGTTTTTCTCAAGCTGTTAGGGGCACCGAATAACCATGCTACATTTACTTATGATAGCATTTGCATTATAATCATAACATTCGCCGAATATTTTATCCGTGTCAACATCCAGTTCTTGGTCACTTGATAAATCATACAACGCTGGCATATCAACACAAGGACCAGCCCCACGCAATGGACTGAACTTGTTTTTTTACTTTACTGTATGGAGCCGGTATTGATTTGACATTCCTGAACTTTGAGCTTGCCTGTTCTGATGACCGCCTTTGGCTTGAATTGAAATGGACAGTGTCTGTGATTAGTTTTTGGTTTGTACAAATGTGTATTGGTACAGTTGTTTGCACACTGTTTGTGACTGTTCGACACAAGGTGACCGTCCTCTGACTCTACCTTCTCTACTGCCATTGAGGAATTGGATGGCTGTTTCACGGTATGCTGATGCAGGTTGAGCCCCGAGCAAAACCAGACACAGGCTACTAGAACGGCTGAACGCTTGTGCTGATGCCCTTCTTGACGGTGTCGTCTTTGTTTCCTGCATGTTCTGGAAGTCTGCGTTGACCTGGTGCTGCTCCCTTTCAGTTGCTGAGTTCTCTATGAGACAGTCAATGAGACTGGCGTCGTCAGCATCTTCTGTCTGCTCATGACACACAGCTGTATTGTCCTGACGCTAGTATCAGTTTTAGATCAGTGATGGGAAATGGGTAGAAGGTGAGGGATCATGATCAGTTGGTGAAGAGTGCGACGGGGGCCTGTTGTCGCGGCTGTCAGGGCATCTCTGGGATTCTGTTACTATCGGTGTGTCTTCGATATGATAAGCATACATGACTTTTTTAATAGAGCTGCGTCATGGTGCCCTTCTGCTGTTATTCCGGGTGCCCATCCACTCGTATTCCTTCAGAGTTCCCCACCCCATTCTAACCTGCGATATCTTTCATAATAAGCATAGCCTCCCTCCGTCTCCGGTACTTCACAATGACTGGACGTGATCTGCTGAAACTGGCAGATAGCATACGTAGTCGCTGTGCTGTATCAGTGTCATGGACTATCCACATCTTTAACTAAGGAAAACTGCGATTCAGAGAGAATCACTCACTCCATACATCAGTCGTAGATTCTGTCTCTTCATGCATTCCATACAACAGCACTTTGCATGGCTGAGAGTAATGTCTCTGCCTCACAACGCTTTCTTCAAGACATTTTAGGTGACAATATTGAACATCTTTCATGCAACTAAGCTGTTCACTAGTCTTCTGTATAGATCACTGTAGCGTTGAAATCATGTTCTGGACATGCGCGAACTGATACTGTCAATGTTCATATTTCTTGACGATATTGTCCTTCAAACTGGGACCTTGTGTCATTCATCATTTCCATTAATATATTCAATTTGCCTCAATTTTTTTTTTCTAATCGCTCGGACTGTGTTGGCATTGTTCACTTTTAACTTTAGTGTAAACCAGGCACTGGGGGTGGTCTCAACGTGTCCAGAGAAAAGCAATGGTAAACGTAAGTGGG
>JADBJO010003121.1:227500-242500 GCA_016801955.1 Conus betulinus
AGCTTTGTTCAGGACTGTTCATATGCATGCACGTGCGCACGCGAGCACGCGCGCACACAAATCTTAGTTTAAAAAATTCATATTGTTCCCATTTGTTTGCAAAATTAACATAGTTCATATTAATTTTTGCCATACATTTTTCTACTTGGTATCTGGTTTTTTAAATATTCCCTGAAGTCAGGAAACAGAGGAAGCACATTTTCAGCTCTGGCTTTATATACAAGGAACTTTGCAGAGATAATGATGAAATCGAATATGATGTTAATTTTTAACCGAGAGTCAGTGGCAAACGGAACACGTTCCCTTGATAACATAATTTCAGGTTTACTAGAGCAATTGCCTTTTAAGAAATTCTGAAGTCAGTCCAAAAACGTGTTGTCACATCGCACGAGCAAAATAAATGATCTGTAGTTTCCTTTTCAGACTTACCAAAAGTACATTTGTTGTTTTTTAACGATGTTCATTTCTCCGAAAACAATGTTTGTAGCCAGGATTCTGTGAATTAATCTCGTCTGAAACCATTTCAGTTTAATGTCTTTTTATTTTGTGTGTTCGAAGAAATACATTTTTCCAGTTCAATTCTTTACCTGTTTCATTGTTCTATTTCTCACAGAACCTTGGCTGTGAGGTAATAGATAACAAAACTTTATCCATAACACAGCATTTCACATGATAAAGGTGTACACAATCAGTCAATAAGAAATAACATGTCATGTCCTTTGTGAACACACGACTTGCAGTTACTTTTCCTTAGTGTTATCTTTAAATGTCTTCAAGTGAAAAGATTTAAAAGACACTACAAAGCAAAACTTCATGTGACATCAGCAATGAAAAAGGGAACTGATAAGAGAAGTATGAACACTACACCTTAATGAGCAGAATTATAAATATTTATTTAAAAAAAAGGGTCTTCCAATACTGCAAATTTGAGCTACGCTGTCCTTATCTCGAGCCACAACATTGAGCCACTGTGCTAAATACAAGTACGAGTGCGTGCTCGACTTAGGAACAAGGTGCAACTTGTAAAAATCATGACCAGTTTACAGAATTGACTGGAATTACGCGCAGATGAGCGGGATGGAGGGAACAACAACGACAACGTTATGACAACAAAAGCTACGCCCGAAAGAAACCATACCGCCAGCTGAAATCTATTGTGATATTGAAAATAGAACATTTTCAATGCCCAAAGGAGCCCAAAAAAAAACCTAAAAAAAAAAAAAAAAACAAAACAAAACAAAAAAAACAAACTTGAGAACCATTACGTTGAGTATTTCCCACTAATATTGCACGATGTAATCCACATCATGTGTCGTGTACACAGTTCTTCAGTGTCTATCGAACCGTTGCCCTGCCAACTGTGTAACACTGTACACAGATGATGCTTGGAAATCTCAAAGGGAGTTAACTTCTGTTCGAACTCGCTTTCAGCGAGAATGACCCCGCCAGTCTCATGGGACACATGTTGCTGGTGAATATGGCCAAATCAATTCTGCCTTTCAGAAAACTAAACAGATTAATCAGAGAAAGAAATGCTTCGCCTGAAATGCAGATAGTATCGCGATCGCGTGATTCAAATAAAATATTTGACTCTTGAGGTGTCTATGCTTGACCCATAAACTGAAGGAAATCTCTTTTGCAATGAAAAGGCCGGAGTTATCTTCCCCTGATTTACCCTGAATCAGTTTCTACTACGACTAAACAATGAGTAGCTACTGTGGGAGCTTTGCCCAATTCATGGCCGACACCCTTAACAGAAATGTTTTGTTTCCAATCATAACCACGTTTGATTTCTTTTTGTTCCATTGCAGTTTACTGTTTGTCATCCAAGCTTCAGCATAAGACAGCCATGGCTGTGTAATGAAAATGAGAATGGTAGCTGGGACAGTTAATAAAACTTGTACAAATGGTTGTTAAGAGAGAAAGGTTGAGCGTGAATGATAGATCAAACAGACTTTGACGCACCGTGGAAAGTCGCAGTCACTCGGTTGGTCGCAGCTGCGACGACGTGGACTAAATCTCACAGCAGACCGACTCGAAATGTTGGAGGTCTGTGCCCTTCGTGAGTTCGAATCGTGGATAATCTGTACTGGCAAGTTCATGGGGTCTGTCATTAGGCGTACGTATTGGCGCCCTGCAGATGGGGACATTCATTCCCACTGGCTCCGCGATGAAGCAACTATTGTCGTCAGTAAGGGGCTTAATAGCTGGTGGCATTTTGCGTGTGTTGGGTCAGAAGAGGCACCATTAACACCACCGACGTGATTTGCAGCAGTGCAGCTTCTTCTCCAGCGGGTTGCCATATGACGATTTAATATGGTCTGTATCCTATAGGCTGCAGGCACCGGGGCTGCAGCGGGAAAACGCGGTGTGTGGCTGTGGACGGACAGACAGAATGAACAGCCTGGAGTAATGCCACTGAGTTGGTGGTGCGGAAAATGAGACAGCAGAACAATGAAAACGCCGATCAATAACTACGACGATTTGACTTTTTTTTTTCATTTCCAAACTCTATCGTCATTCACAGAGCTTTCATTACTTGATAATTAGTCATACAGTTGTTGGTGTTATCAATATTTGACACACTCGCGCAACGTAGACACGCACACCATGAGCAGACAAAGGAGGGTTTCCTCCTTTACTAAAAAAAAAAAAAAAAAAAAAAAAAAAAAAATGATTGTGTACACATTTCACTTAGATTTTTTTCCCACTTGATTGTGACTCCCCCCGCCCCCTCTCCCCTCCATCCCACTCCCACTACAGTTCTCAAATCTCACAAGACCCCATGAGTCCTTAAAGATTCACAATGAAATTTTCTCGTAATGACTGGCCCCCCAAACAATCTCTCCCCCCCTCTCTCTCTCTCTCTCTCTCTCTCTCTCTCTCTCTGTGTCTGTGTGTGTGTGTGTGTGTGTGTGTGTGTGTGTGTGTGTGTGTGTTTTGTGTTAATTTGATTTCTTTTTCAATTGTACCCATGCATTTTCACGTATAGTGTTTGATTTTGTTTCTTACTATATATACATTTTTATTATTGCCCAGAGGGCAGAAGTTGAAATTAGTTTATGTTTATTCCATTACCCTCTTGAAGTAGAATTCGTTTGTTCGTTATTTCGTTGTTCATTCGTTCATTAGCCGTCTCTGTCTCTGTCTCCACCACCACCCCCCCCTCTCTCTGTCTCTCTCTCTCCATCCGTCTCTCTCTCTCTCTCTCTCTCTCTCTCTCTCTCTCTCTCTCTCTCTCTCTCTCAGTGTCTGTCTGTCTGCCTCTCTCCCATCAAAACTCCTTATGGCGTTCCTTAAAAAAACTGACTACGCTTTTTTGCATCATAGTGTACCTTTAAGAACTGACCGCCTTTATTATTTTTATCTCCATATATACTATAAATCGAAAAAAAACTAAAGGGTTGCATCGTCATGCTATTTAACACAATGACACCATTTTCCACAAAGTTCATTGCAAACAACACTCACAATGAAAGCGTTACAGAATATAGCATAACAGTGAATTAATGGTATTCCCATACAATATCGGAAAAAGAAAAATGACCACAACATAGTTCCATAGTGCATCAGGAATCAATGTGACTACAAAGTTCTTCTTACAGTTGTTAGCAAAGAGCAATGAATATATGAACTTTCGACAGCACGCCTTAACGAAAAATAGCTATGCATTTTACCCATAGTACTTAACTAGAAACAATGACAGTCGGAACTTCGTGCAGCTAACACCACAACAACAACAACAACAACGTTCCCACACTTTCTAACGTACATGATAAAGAAAAGTTAGTAACGGCATTGGAAGGTACTTAAAGAACAGTGTATGGACGCCCCCTCCTAAAACCATAATAAAGGAGAGCAACTTAAGATATTTCTATGGTTTACGGCAAAGGAAATCGAATTAGGATTTTTTTTTTATAACACATTGTTGTCGGGTTTAAAGCGTTGCGGTCCTTTGCCCACACATGGATCAATCTGCCATTTTCTGACATCTTGGTCTCTACTAATTAAGAAGACACAGCCATGTACCCTAACAACCACACTTGTAGCCCATTCCTTACTGCAAAACCTCTTTCCAGCATTTTCACATTTGGTTGCTTGAATAAATTTGAACTAAGCCCCCAAACTGCAACGGCATTAAATAATTTTCGATGTTCTTGCTTTAAAAATCCAAGAAAAGTATCATATTCATTTAGTTTTGAGAATGGGCTGCTAGCTAGAAAACTTTAAAATTTCATAAACATCTGCCGACTTGTGCTGAACAAGTTCATAACATTGAAGAGATCCACTGCCTAAACATTCTTTGATACATACCGGCACCTGCTATGGCTTACTGCAGTCCCTGTGTATAATGCTCCGCGTGTAACACCAGGCTACCCGATGAACTATTTACAATGGATCTGAGGTCTCTTATATCGACAATTACATCCAGTCAGACCACTGAGACCTTCCAGTCGGCGAAAACGCCTTTATTGATCCATTCTGATTTGTTGATGACATCCTCCATTGACGCTAATACTAGCCATGGATGTCTGGTGCTCGATCAGGATTTTGAACCGCAAAACAATCCTGAGAACATCATCCGTGAACAGGTATTACCTACATGTGTGTTGTGTGTGTGTGTGTGTGTGTGTGTGCGTGCGTGCGTGCGTGCGTGCGTGCGTGCGTGCGTGCGTGTATGTGTGTGTGTGTGTGCGTGTATGTGTGTGTGTGTGCGCGCGCGCGCTGTGTGTGTGTGTGTGTGTGTGTGTGTGTGTGTGTGTGTGTGTGTGTGTGTGGCTATCGAGGGCTGGCTGTGAAGGATTTTATATTCTTTTTCATTCCTATATCCTCTTAAATCTCTCTCTCCCCCCCCCCCCCCCCCCCCCCCTGCAAGCCCCTGCAATGCCTTGCTCCACCTCTTTGTTTTAATCTTTGCAGAATCATTTTACTAGTTTTGAGAAATTTTAACCTGCTTGTGTTTCCCCGCTGTTTCTTTGTTTTAACATGACATAGTTTAGTCAACGACTGGGAGACTGCACTTCTTAGAGGATCAAAGTGAAGGCTGTTCTGCTCGATTCGAACTTGAAGTCAGCACTGATAATACCGACAATTCCTCCAGTATTAACAATACAGCTGACCATTCTGACCACTGATACCTTTTGATCTCCCCGTTATCCTTCAATTTGATCGTCAAGCAAAAGCTTTTTATTTAATAATTTCTCTTTAAATAAGGATTTTTTTTGTGTGTTTTTTTTCTTTTGGTTTTGCAGCTTATATCCTTACAGTATGCAATTCTCATTTTACTTTACACTGCTCATTGGAAGCTCCGTGGTGCTATTGGATTCTGCTTTTTCACCCTTGGTGATGAGAACATCGCAAGGTGATAGATGGTGCGTCTCTTTGTGTTGCGAAGGGAGGGCTGTCGACACAACCAACTGTGTCCCACAGATGAGTTCGAAAAAGCAGGTGAGGCCTCTGGGCACCTAATACAGGTGGTTCTGTTATCAATACAGATACATGGTGCCAATATACTGCTGGCGAAGGGTTTTATATTTACAACCCAGCGTCAGTTTTTCTTTCATTCCAGTGTCTTTCGCAGCTCAGATGCACTCCCTGTTTTTTTTCAAAGTCATTGTATTACTGATAGAGGAATTATTGGCCTATGTTCACCCTTTAATTCTTCTCAAGACTTATTTGTTTACACACACACACACACACACACACACACACACACACACACACACACACACACACACACACACACAATCATTGTACCTTGGCCTGATGAAGCTGTTAACAGCGAAAATTTGTTAAAAATACAAGTCTGAGACATGAACCGACTGTTGTTTTTATTCGTGTATGAATTATAAAGAGAGCTTGGTCTTATGTCTTAGATTGAAGAAATATGGGGATATAAACATTCATATCTGCAGTGGTAGATAATTCTGCCTAACTAAGAGCATGTGCTTGAGTGGGTGAATGGGGAATAATAAATGCTTCTCTCAAAAATAAGCCTTCAGCAAGCTTATAATCTCCAAGGGGAGATACAATCTCCATTTTGAGAAGCATTTTTTTTTTTTGGATGTAATGTGAATACTCCACTAGAGAACAGAATAGATACAATTTGTTCGACAGATTTTCTTTTGAAGGTGTCTGATGTGGATTACTCACCCACCCTCCCCCCTCCCCTTTGCTTATCTTTTCCTTTCAAGCCAGATCAGAGTAATTACTCCTTAGCAACTGGCAACCACATACCCAGTACCTGTCGCACTAAGGAAGGAAACCCAGCAAAAAAGCCGACTTGAAGCGTGTTGGTCTCCTCCAAATTATAACATAGCCACCTTTAAAGACCACATGCAAAGAACTCATACTGGGCCAGCCGTCATACACGTCAAGAAGTACCGCGCCTTCTGCTGCACATAAGGGTCATGGTGTCAGATATGCTGCCGGTGTACCAAAATCTAAACAATGTGGCAGAGAACATATTTATCGTTAGGAACTTGGAACATCAGGACCTTGGGTGCAGCAGAAAAATCGTTATAACCTACCCACAAAATGAATACTAACTTTTGAAACACCATACGAGGGTTGGTACACTGTTTAAGAAACAGTATAGAGTTACAACTCCGAAAAGTGATCTCAACATACTGAGACCTGGCAAATGCATAAAGATCAGTTCCACTAAAGCTGATTCAACTTGCTCTCGGGATGTTTCGCTTCATACATAATTGTTTCTCACAAACACCCGAAATCACAAACATATAATTTATGCAATCGACAGTTCAAGAAATGTCCAAATCTGGTTGCATTACGTACCATAATCAATAAAAAGAATGTAATATGGAATGAATTAGTTTCTGGAACATTCTGAAAATTTCCCTAACTTTCTGGGAGGTTGTGAAAATCGTATAAGCGTTCCTGAATTAGAACGTAATAATAATAATAATAATAATAATGACAATGAATACTTATATACCGCCTATTCTCGGCTAGAGACCAAGCTCTAAGCGCTTTACAATCAACACTCGTTTACACAACGGGCTGCCTACCCGTGTAGTGGCAACTGAAGAGCTGCCAGCTGGCGCTTCATTCAGTCGTTTCCCGTGTCATCCAGTTAATATCGTTCAATATCGTTCACTCAATTCCTTACTTCCTTCAGTCTTTCCATTTCTCACGCAGAGTGCATGCTATGTGTAACGTGTCATCCATACCAACGGCCAAACTGGCCTACTCTTCCGAAGTTAGTGATAGGATTTTACGTGTGTGCAAGATGTTATGCGTGCGTTCACACGGAACCTCCGTTTATAGTAACGTTCGAATGACTAACGCATATCGTCTCCACACTTGTTTGTTCTGTGAACACGGTTTATAAAACAGTTTATATGCCATTGCATAGCTTGTGCATATAAAACGGATCTTTAATATGTTACATGAAATATAAACATAACCTGCAACTGTCAGCTTTCACGAACTTATATGACTAATTTCAGACACACTTCTGGATCCAAACAATCACTTATACAGGCATCGTTCCTCTGTTCTTCTTGGTGGGGGTTCCAGGCAACATCCTCTGTGCCGCTGTGTTCTACAGACAAGGGCTGAGGGAGAGGATCAACCTTTGCCTGTTCTGTCTGGCCATTGTGGACCTTGTGGTCATCATTGACCTCTTCTGTAAGACAGCGGAGAACAGATATCGTTTATTCATCGGCCCATCGAACTTCTTCATCAAATATTTTGTGGGTGAGTCTCTCTCTCTCTCTCTCTCTCTCTCTCTCTCTCTCTCTCTCTCTCTCTCTCTGTCTCTCTCTCTCTCTCTCTCTCTCTCTCTCTCTCTCTCATTTTTCTCGCCAGTCTCTCTCCAGCTCTCTGTCTCTGTCTCTGTCTGTCTGACTGTCTGTCTGTCTGTCTGTCTGTCTGTCTGTCTCTGTTTCATTTGGTATTATCAGATTTCAGAATATGTTTTTTTCTTGTGTTTTCTTGTCTTTTGGCCCCGGGGGGCTGGATGCAAGAAAACAGTTATGCCTACTCCACTACCCTCTGAAAATAAAATTTGTTCGTTCGTTCGTTCGTTCGTTCGTTCGTTCGTTCGTTCGTTTTCTGTTTGTCTCCGTCTCTGTATTGGTCTCTCGCGGACATTTTGTTTGTGTAAAATTAACAAAAAAACCAAAAAGGCACACACAGCCACACACGATGAGCGCAATTGTTGCTGCCAATGTCAGAATGCAAATGGAGGAACACACAGAGACAGACCATCTGTTTGGTGGTATCAGCGAGCCAGTGTCGGCTGGTATTAGTGATCTGAACACAGAGAAAGACTGAGCTGCCCAGATAAAGCACAGTGAGGAAGTCCCCGTACAATTCGTGATCAGCAGAAACACTGATGCATTTCCCTGTTCTGTCACACAGCTCACGTAGAGACTCCCAAACAATCACACAGGAATTTCTAACATCTATTCCCTGGATATCATATCTGCCATTGTGCAATAGGTACAACTTGAAAATTGTATTCCTGCAAGGCCAGAGACCATCTGAGAAGGCGACTGCTGTCACAACACGGGTTGTAACGTAGAGGAGGGTGCACCGCTCACCAGAACTAGAGGTAGAGATCGCAAGCCAGCGCGCAGTCCCAGCTCACAGAGCAGAGCAGACAGCACACGTTGTAACAAACAAATGATGGAAGTTTATTATGTTGATATCGATGATTCATTCTTTCGGCTGATGCGGCTTGCATTAATTTATCTTTATTTAACGTGCTTGTAGTCTTCTCGTAAAATCTTAATCTTGAATACGTCGCTGGAATCTCATCGAACCCGTACACAAGAGTCCAAAAACAGGAACAGACCCAGGAATCAGGAAACTGGGAACAGGAAACCGGAACCTGGAAAACAGGAACTACCTGCAAGGAGGTGCCTAACTAAACACATTGCCTCAATGTCTTTTTACTAATGCCCAAGGACAGCTAGGTGTTTCTGTGTGGTGTACATGCAAAACAAACAAATCAACACAGATGTGTACAAGTCTTGTGTGGTACAACTGTTTTGCATGTGTCTAAAGTGGGCACGAAGAAGATACATAGGTGGCTTATGAGATGCAACGGAAAGTGAAGAGAAAAAAACCAATGCTGATTCAAAGAACTCTCCAGCCGTTTTTGAAAATAAATTCTTAACGTCTATTCATAACAATTTCATTTATGATGCGACGATGACCTCATACAAATAAAAGTAGTAATAGATATGACACGATGATGGTCGCATACAACGTATTCACCAACATACTGATGCACGCCGAAATAAATAGCCGACTCATACAATTATGAAATTAATGATTAAAAAAGTTTATTATCAAACAGAGAAATCACATGAATGAGGAACTGACCTCGGACCAAGGCGGTTCCGACGAGGCCTCGTACAGCGGGGCTAGGAGAGGTCCAAACCCTGTCCTGGTCCGGCCGCCCGCGGTTGCCTCCTAGCTGTAGCTGATGAAGAAATCGCCAGTCAACGGCAGGAAGGGATGCTGATGGAGGATGATATGGATTCTCAACGTCGGCGTTGTTGATGAACAGGTTATTGTCAGAGATGTGAAAAAAGTCTACTACAACCTTGCAGATTCTTGAACAGGCTTGATGGTTCTCGACGAACCCAAGCGTTGTAAAAATAGAAGGACAAAAACACATATATATAGACTATAGACTCCTCCTGGTGAAGATGGCCAGGCGAATTCGACTGGCAAAATAACGTGTATCAAAAATACGCAGAATCCGATGAAATAAAAGGCGCACTTCTCGTGATGTCTTAGAACTATAAAAGAAAAAAAAAAAAATAACACGTGAAAATTTCAAATAAATTCAAATGATGTTCAACATTTTGAAGAATATTGCCTTCCAGATCTTATGGTCGATTGCCGTTTCTCTCGGTTAAACCGTTTCGCAGGTCACGTCACGTGATCTCCCGGTCCTTGTAATGGGGGCTACGACATAGCAATATCAATATGAGTATGATAGATAGTTCAGCTTATAAACTGAATAACAACGAACAAGTTTGTTAGAAAAGAAAATGACACCTAAGAGTTTAATTGAAGTATGCTTTACAAAACCTAAAAGTGAAAGGAATGATACTGACGGCAAGGATGAACGTGAAGACGTGGCTGGAGTGATTTCGTCATATGAAGTATAACTATGACGCAATAACTTGTTGAAGGCCAAATCGTATGCTGAGCTATCTTTTATAATCAAAGAGAAAGTAAACCCAGTTGCTGTTAAAGAAAATCAATAAAATATGATTTATACATTAACAACTTTTCTTCCATATAGAGTGTAGAGGCCTTCGGGAAAGTCCGCGGACGATGGTCCGTCTGTAGCGAAGAAGCATTTTCCCCGAGAGGAAAGCGCTCGAACTTGGAACATGCCCACACAATGGCAAGACATTCTCCTTAAATGGCAGAATATTTCTGCTGAGCTGGGGAGAGCTTCTTGCAACAGGCCTTTTCTTTCTTGAAGAAGTGCTGCTCCCATCCCCATGCTTCTTGCGTCTGCCCTGAGGACAAAGGACTTGTTAGGCCAGGTAAGCCAAGAATGGGGAGGGGTTCAAGGTCTAAATGGTACTCAAACTTTTCTGGCACCCCTCAGTCGATTGTATTGTACGCTTGCTTCCTCCCTTTGTGAGGTTGGTGAGGGGCCAGTGAGAGGAGCGAAGGTTCAGGACATAGTGCCTGTAATATGAAAGTAGGCCAAGAGCAGATCTAACCTGCTTGGTGTTGGTGGGCTATTGTAGTTGTAGGATTTTCTCTACCTTTTCTTTCTCGGGTTGTATCTCACCCACTGAGATGGTGTGACCGTGGAAGACGAGTTCACGAAATCCGGCGAGGATTTTGAACGATCTGGCCGTAAGACCAAACTGACACAAGCTATCCAAAAGTTTCCGAAGTGATACCATCAACGTTTCCCAGTCGGAAGCGCTCAGAAGGATGTCATCGAAAAAAAAAAACTTGACGGCCCCGAGCTAGTTAAGGCGCAATTTTCGCATCATGCGGGCAAAAGTTGCGGGAGCGTTTTTGTTAACCAAAAGCCATGCGTGTGCATTGGGACAATCCGCTTGGAGTCTGGAATGCGGTTTTATTGATTGTCTTCTGGTGCCATGGGGATCTGCCAATATCCCTTTGTTAAATCGATTTTTGAGGTACTGCGCTTGGGATAGTTGGCACAGAAAGCTCTTCCAGATCAGGGATTGGCCCTGCATCGATGACAGTGTTTATTCAGTGTCCTGTAGTCGATGTAGTAGTTCACTGAACCATCCGGCTTTGGAATAAGTACAACAGGGGCACTGCAGTTGGAAGTGGATGGTTCAATGACACCCAGGTCGAGCATTGTTTGGACTTCCCTATCTATCATCTCTCTTTTTGCAAACGGTAGGGGATATGGTATCACGAAAACAGGCTTCGCAGTCGTCACCATTACGCGATGGGGATCTACGTTGTGACCGCTACCTGGTTTGCTGGTCAGCACATCCTTGTAGTCTTTGAAATCAGTCAGTTTTGCTCTGTGCTCTGGTGGTAAGTTTTCATCTACTACCACGTCCTGATATGTCTCACCTTTTACCGTCAGAGTTGGGAGTTTGACTATGTCTTCTTGGTCCACAATCACACCAACATTCGCACAAACAGTAACACCCTCACTCTTCGATTGTAGACTGGGGACAGAGGGAGGTGTGGTTATAGCGTAGACGGGTAGGATGTCAGACACGTCAGTCGCCTGCGCGTCTGTTGTGTTTCTGTTGTCATATATGTCCACAGCCACATTTACACGCTCCACGTAGTGTTTTAACATGTTAATGTGGAAAGCCTTGGAAACTCCGTCCATAACAATGCGGTATATGACGTCTGAGAGCTTTTCTGTTATTGAGTATTGACCTTTCCATTCTAGGGGTAACTTCTTTTGATCTTCGGAGAGCAAGACCAGTACTTGGCCACTGACTTTGAGCAAACGGGCTTTTGATTTTCGATCCGCGCACATTTTGTGCTTTTTGGCGCTGGTGACGGCGTTTTGTTGTGCTGTTTCGCATCCTGTCACTATTTTGTTCTGTGGGTCGATGAGATACTGGAATAATTATGTTCTTGCTGTCAGGGGAAGTTGTCTGTCCAGACCAACTGTCTGCAAGAAGCGAGATGGGACCACGTCGGGAATGTCCAAACAGCACCTCGATAGGAGAAAATCATGTACTCTCATTTGGTAACTCCCTGTACGCGAAAAGAACTGCAGTATGTACCTATCCCAGTTTGGCGGACTCTGTACTCACACACGCAAAATCACTCAGAGCGTACCGATGAACCGCTCAACCATTCCGTTTGATTGAGGATGGTATGGAGTGGTGATGACTGAGGACACTGACAAGAGTCTGTGCACCTCCTCCATGAGGTCTGAAACTAACTGTGCCACAGCCAGACAGAATTTCTTTGGGCAGATCAACACGACTGAACACCGTCACAAGCGCTTCAGCATGAGACAGAGTCTATTCTCTTGAGTGGGATGGCTTCTGGATAACATGTGACAACATCCACAATGATCAACACGTAACGGTGACCGGAGTCTGACACAGGGAATGGACCTACCAAGTCAACAGCCATACGATCGAAAGGGATGGAGATGGTTGGCATCTGACAAAGGATACCGTTGGGATTCGGCCTCTTGGGGTGGTTTTTAACAGATGTCACAAGAGCGACAGTACTGCGCCACTGACCGAGACATACCTGGCCAGAAGAATGCTGACTGGACTCTGGAGAGTTCGCTTAACTTCATAATGACCTGCCAGCATGGCATCATCAGCTATCTTGAGGAGAGTGTCACGCAACGAGATAGGGACTACCAACTGTTTGACAAACTCCCCGTTCTTTGGGAACAACCTGAAGAGGATACCCTGGTCTACCACAAAACAGACATCTCGGACGGCAAGTGGAGTATGGGAAGTGCTTGTTTTAGTGCTGTCGTCAGAGTGTTGTCAGATTGTTGTAATCGCCGTGTGTCTTCTGTGGTGGTGTTAGGGAGGGAGTGTCAGATTTGTGGAGGGGTTTGCCGCCTGTCTGTTTTTTTTGTCTGTTGGCGAGTCGCTACATTGTATGGTATGTATGACCCACTTTGTCCCCCATGTGTAGAAGTGACTCTCTCAAGGTTCCCCAGTATGAGATCTGCTACTGGCTCCTCAATCACACATGCCAGTAGGGTGCCAGTGGAATACAAAAAAATTTCTATCCTGGCCAGTGGGAAGGTTTCTACTCTACCTCCAACAGTACAAACGCCATCCCAGATATCCTAGAAGCTGATGAGATCTCAAAGCTCAAGGCAAATATAAACAAAAAGGTCAGTTCCATTCAAACGCTTCGTAGAACAGAGTAATTAAATAAATTCAAATGAAAAGAAGGAATATCTGAGCAAGGTAAATCAAAACCTAGCTCAGACTGGCATTGATGATGAAATAACAGCACCCGAACGGGGTGACGCAATAGCTATATGCATTAAGGATAGTGGTCTAGTCCAGGCAAAGTAGGGTATCCAGATATCAAACAGCTCCCAGAAAAGGACAGAGCCTCTCTTTCCAGTCTCTACCAGGACAGTTTCGATAAAGGCTATGTCCCAGAAGAGTGGACACACAGTTACCAGAAAGCTTTACCAAAGCAAAAAATATCACACAATCTGTTGAATGGTTACTGCATACTCTCGATGCAAAATATAGTTGGAGAGTTCATAGAACGAATCATAGCAACAAAAGTCGCAAGAGAGAGACCACGAAAGTAGACAAATCCTCCCAGCCCATCAAGGAGGCTACAGAACAAGTCAGAGTACATAGGTAAATGTGACCGCTTTTGCCTATGAAGTATATGAAGGATTCCAAAGACAGAAAGAAATACCTACCGGCAGTTGCAAAAGACCTGGAAGATGTATACATCCAAGTCAGTTTCTCGCTTCTCCGTTACTATGGAGCCAGCAGGACACTAATATGATAGACTGCAAGAGCACTTCAGGAGCGAATTGTCATCCTACGATTTGGAACCAGGACGTCTGAACCTCATGGCAGTTGACGGTCTGATTTCGAAGGTATCAAAGAATGTCTCTAAGAAAGAACGAAAGCAGTTCAGCAACAGTTTAAGAACATTGCTCAGTGTTGTCAAGAAACCGGATCGTTCATCAATCCTACGAAAGCCCAGACGTGGATCTGCACTCTCAACACGAAGACGTCAGGACAACTACCCTCAGCAATGTCTTTCAATGGAATACCAATTGAATCAACTAGCAACCTATGCTCTATAGGTATAGCTTTGGCAGAATGGTGACCTTTAGAAAGCCTGTCGAAAATATGTTGTTCTATATGCAAAGAGGGCATGTTTGCCGTGAAAACTATGGCACTAAAGGCATAGAACAGCGCATCTCTACCGATTGTATCACGCAGTTGTACTCAGTGTGACTGTTTTGGGATTAGGGCTAACCAGAGTGTCCGAGAGCAATCTTCTTAAATTACAAAGAATTCAAAATGAAACAATGCGATTGATGCTGAGAACCTTGAAGGAAACAGCAGTTGAAACTATGCGATACCTGTTTGACCTTCTTTCAATGTAGGCAAGACACAAGCTAGAACGGGTGAAGGCATATTTCGGAGCATTTGAACATCCCTCAAACCCGCTTAATGCAGCTGGCAAGGAAAATAAAGACACTAGCCTGAGACATGGAAAATTATGGATGGGACAGAAGAGAAGAATATACAGTTAATGTGCCCAGTTAGAAAAAAAAAAGCCCATCAAAGACACAAAGGAATGAGAAAAGTAACCCGACCACTTCGAACACCTCTACCAAATTATCATCACTTCAGAACTTGGTAGACACTGTCGAGAATGACTAGAGAGGCAAACCAAGGCATAAATTCAAATACAAGTAGACAACTTTGGCACAAAAGATCATATTGTTATATACACTGACGGTTCTGTCACCAAAGGTAAGTCAGGCTGGGGATACGCAGTGAAGCAAAAATGGCCGAA
>JADBJO010003121.1:245000-255000 GCA_016801955.1 Conus betulinus
AGAGCACCAGACTCGTAATCGTGGTGATCCTGGGGTTGTGGGTTCGAATCACCGCCGGGCTGTTTCGGTATAGGGGGAACTCTCCCTCGGAGAGAACATTGGTTGTGACCCATTTCCCATTCAGTCCTTCGAATGAGACTAATAACCGAGGTTCCGTGTGTGAACGCACGTATAGCATCTTGCACACACGTAAAATCCCATCACCAACTTTCGGAAGAGAAAGCCAGTTTGACCGTTGGTATGGATGGCACGTTACAGATAGCATGCACCTTCCCCGAAGCTGGAGTATGGCTGCCTTAATAGCGGGATAAAAAAAAAAAACGGTGATACACACAAACCTGCACCCCCTTTGTTGGGTACACGCGATTAATCATTGCCTGTCTATACAAGGAGTTTCCCCAGGAGTATCAGCCTCCGTTAACGGAAAAAAAGGAGGAAACAAAAGGAAAAAAAAAAAAAGAAAAAAAAAAAAACCTTCCCTGGCTGCTTTTGGGTGCTGTTATTTTCTGTTTTTAACCTTGATTGTGAGAATACCACATAATGGTAGATTGTGGTGTATCTCCATTTGATGCAAGGGGAGCACATACACAATCGACCATGCCTCCCAGACGAGTCTGACCCAGCAGACGAAAGACCTTGGAGTAGCCGGTGTGAATGGTTCTGTCTTTAAGATGGGTTTCGATGGTCCAGATATGTTGCTGTATGTGTGTGTGTGTGTGTGTGTGTGTGTGTGTGTGTGTGTGTGTGTGTGTGTGTGTGTGTGTGTGTGTCTGTGTGTGTGTGTGTGTGTGTGTGTGTGTGTGTGTGTGTGTGTGTGTGTGTGTGTGTGTGTGTGTGTGTGTGTGTGTGTGCGTGCGTGCGTGCGTGCGTGTGTGTGTGTGTGTGTGTGTGTGTGTGTGTGTGTGTGTGTGTGTGTGTGTGTGTGTGTGTGTGTGTGTGTGTGTGTGTGTGTGTGTGTGTGTGTGTGTGTGTGTGTGTGTGTGTGTGTGTGTGTGTGTGTGTGCGCGCGCGCGCGAGCGTGCGTGTGTGTGTGTGTGTGTGTGTGTGTGTGTGTGTGTGTGTGTGTGTGTGTGTGTGTGTGTAAACTATTTTCAGTATGTTGCTGTCACTAATTGACGATGGCTGTTAACCTCTATTTAACATTTCCGGTTACAATGTCAGTACTACAGACTGATTTGTTTTGTTCGAAATCATCAGCAGAGTGAGATGACCGCAAGCAAAAGTCTGAGCAAATGTTTATGTACTAAATCTGCCAGACATGAACAAACCAATCACAAGACAAAACACGGCGCATTTTTGACCCCTGAGGACTTCTCCATGTAAGCTAAACAACACTCAGGACAAGGAAAACGAAGAACGAGCGATCAATCACCATCTCGTCAAATTCGGCGCAAGATGGGCGTGTAACGAACACGAAGTCGTCGGGAAGGAGGGCAATGGGAACAAAATAGTAATGATATATATCACAATAATGATAGAAATAATAATAATGTTGATAAAAAATGATGGGAAAAAAAATAACCAGAGGATGTTACTACCATTTTAGGTGATAACATGACGTTAGCAGTTGTAGTATGGGAGAAAGGAGATGTGTAATTATCTTTTAACAGCATAGTTTTCGTGACAGCAGTGTTAGAAATGTTATAGTTTTCGATTATATTTCAATCAACAGAAAATCTGAGAAAAGCTCTTGAGAGATCTTTGATTTAAAACAAGGACACAAGATTTCGTATAATGCACTCGCATTGCACTGCTCATTCATACGTTGTGAGCTTTTATCTGAATCTCACGTACATGCTTTTCGTCTTTAAGCAAGACACCTCTTCATTTCCTCATGAAATGTTTCCTTAACTTCCTTTTCCTAAGCAACAACTGTAAGTAATCATAGAGAAAGACTGCCAATAGCCGCTAGGGTATTAGGGTCTTTGTAGTAAGAGTGAAGTTAATGTGATATATGACATACGTCTACTTTGTTTCCAATGGTCTGCCTCGCTTCTGGATTTTTTTATCGTTATTGTAATCATGCAATGAGTCCATGACAAAGATTTCATTTTAAACTGTTACGATGTGATATCGTATCTTATATATTTATCATAAGTTCTAGACAGAACCCATGACAAGTCTTTGTTTGAAACACACATGTCAGTCAGGTTTTTTGTCCTTATACTAGAGAGGTATGAGAATGTAATGTCCCTTTGGGCCTCTTTTCTGCACGTTTGGTAACAAATCTATTGTTGTAACTACTCCACTTGAACCTAACTTGTCGAACTATGCCTTGTTACCCTGCTCTGATTTCACATATTAGTATATCATTTTTCTATTAAATTGAGTATCCTTTTGCAATAATACATAATGGCGTTTGCATCAAATATCGTAGATCCTGGCCTTGCTTTTGGTAACTGCTTTATTCTTAGCATTTTAACTGGGAAACATAAGGTCATACAAAGGTTAATGAAAGTTTCAGCGAAAACTTCCCAGCTGGTATGTAACCTTATTACGTTGTTCTATAGCCATCAACAGTTCTCGATAATAGTACGTAAGTGGTTATCTGGGCAATGCACACTGTCAGTATTTGGCCCATAGGAGTGAGAAATATGGAAACATGGTTATTTTGTTTTCAAAACTCTTCCAAATTTCCACACTTTGAATTTCAGGGTTTTGTTATTACTATGTCTTTTCAATTTGATTTTTATGGTACAAAATGAAGCACGTTAGCCAATTCTGATTTTTCCTTTAAATTAAACATGCTTTAGATCTTGCATCACAATTGTGCTTGTGAACATCTTTCCAGTGTTTGACAGTTTAAAGAAGACATGATGAGATAATTCATGGAGAAGTGAAAGTTTTAGGGAGCACATGGAAAGTTCAGATAACCTTTATGGCTGTACAAATTTGCAAAACACCTTTGTGACTAACGATATTTGCTCACTGAAACCCTAGGAACTGCATAAAACACAACACAAAACACAACGTTTCGTTGTCTATGAACACTAACACATTTTACATCCATTCATGAATATATTTGATAGACTTCTGATTGCAACAAACATGAGAAATATTAATCATACTACTATGGACACAAACATATTATAAATAATTCGAATATGAGACTCGTTGTTCGTCATTATGATCACGTAACTCAGTGAAAAAAACTCATATATACACGCTGTCAAAAATTTAGCATCTGCACGCGCTCGTAAAGTAAAAGTACACACACTGACTCTCTCTCTCTCTGTCTCTCTCTCTCTGTGTCTCTGTCTCTCTCTCTCCCTCTCTTTCCCTCCATGTCTCTCTTTTTCTTACACACACATACACGCGCGCGCGCGCGCGCGCGCACGCACACACACATAAAAAGCATGCATACACTTTGATGATTTAACCATCAAAAGTAGAAGCTGAAAAACTGTATGCATTAAACACAGAAATGTTTGTTTGAAACACAGTGCAGAACCAGAAACAAACAAACAAACAATATATAAGAAAACAAGAAAGAAAAGGGGTTGTTACCGCCACAGATACTGATAAACAGATTGCAAGACAAAACACAATGCGTTTCAACCTCTTGGTCTTGTTCAGGCAAAAACAAACAACATATAGGACAGTGAAAACGAACAAGAAACCACTGATCTTCTCATATTCGGCGCAAAATGGCTGTTGTATGAAAACGAGGCCGTTAAGGAGAGGGGTGGTGGTGGTGTCATGGGAGTGATGATAATGGTAATAATGGCAATAATGGGGGGGGGGGGGGGGGGGGGGGGGTGGTGTGAAACAGTTTTTTTTTTTTCTTTTTGGTAATAATGTTTAATTGTATATACAATGTCGGTGATGATTATGGTGGGTTGATGATAATGCTTAGTGATAAGGAATAGAAATGATACATGAAAAACCTGATTGGTGCTGATTGTGATGATAATAGCTATATGTGGGTAGTTTTATGTGGATGTGTGGGTAATGCTAATTGTAACTAACATGGAATGGAAGGCATCAGTCAGTCACTCCGTTTTGAATTTAAAGCAAAGCAAACAAGAGCAAAATAAGGAAAAAAACAACAACAACAACAGCAACGAAAAAACAACAACAACAACATCAATCACAACAAAAGCAAAGTGAACAAACAAAACACAAAAGATGTCAGAGTTACTGAATATTTCATTCTCTTATTGGCTTTCCCCCATTTACCACTCTAAGTTCAAACCTAGATCCACGTCCCTTAAAATTTCTCGTGACTTAAACGCATGGACGAATGAATGAATGAATGAATGAATGAATAAATAAATAATGAATAGACAATTAGATAAATGAATATAAATAAATACGATGAATTAGTAAATAAATACATTAAAAAATAATAATATTGTCCAAAAGAAAATAAAATCGCTCTTCAGCATCAACGGACCAGTCATTCTATTCATCAGTTGATGTGCCAGAAACCCAGTCAATAAATAAAACAGCTTCCATTAGCTAGCCACAAAACAGTCTATCCATTGATAATGAGGAGGAAGAGGCGGGGAGAAGGAAAAAAAGAGGAGGAGAGGAAGGAGAAGGATGATAATGAGGAAGATAATAATGATCACACAAGAAGACGAAGAACAATAACAAGAACAACAACAACAACAAGAACAAACAACAACAACAAGAACAACAACAACAACAACAACAATAATAATAATAATAATAATAATAATAATGATGATGATGATGATGATACTACTACTACTACTACTACTACTACTACTACTACTACTACTACTACTACTACTACCACCACACAAATAATAATAATCATCATCGTCATCATCGTCATCATCATCATCATCGTCATCATGACGATAATGATAATAATCATAGTAATAATAATAATAATAACAACAACAACAACAATAATAATAATAATGATAATAATAATAATAATAATAATAATGATAAAAAAAGAGTATGAGTAAGCATAGTACAACAACAACAATAAAACATTAAATAATTAATAGTTATGATCTTATTATAATAACGATACTACTACTACTACTACTACTACTACTATTGCTGCTGCTGCTGCTTATGACACTACTACTGCTACTACTACTTCTACTGCTACTACTACTACTACTGCTGCTGCTGCTGCTGCTTATGACACTACTACTACTGCTACTACTACTACTGCTACTACTACTACTATTACTACTGCTGCTGCTGCTGCTTATGACACTACTACTACTGCTACTACTACTACTATTACTACTACTACTACTACTACTACTACTACTGATCTGTAATGCTTTCCTCACACTCTTTCCTACAAACTTGACCGACATGGACATTACGTCATTAGGTGATGATTAACATCGTGTCAGTGGTTGGTGATTAAACATTATGTCATCAGCCGATGATCGGCAGTAGTTAGGGACATCACAGTCAGACTTCTGCTCGCACAACGTGCATACACAATCATGAGCAGTCAATCAGAAGAGTCTCCATGCAATGGTACACGACGTGCATAGATTACCTGTAATATTCTTTTGACATTGTTCTCACCAAGAGGAAATCACACAAGCAAGCAAAACGACCAGGTTCCCACGGACTCACAAAATCAGTTTTAGTCTCCAAGTTCGGCCTCAAGACACTGCCATTAAAAATCTGGTTCTTCTTTATGATGCCTTTGTCCGCACGGACTCAATTTGCGACATGACCTTTCAATTTGGCAATAGTAGAAAGAAACTCGTGGAGAGCGTGGCCGCAGAGAGTCCTCAGAAGAGGAGCCCCCTTCAAGCCAGTGTTTCGGCCCTTATCTCCTGACACTCTAGGGGGGTTGGGCCACACCCGGTTCATGACTCCGGATGTCCCTCTGCTGCCCCATTTTTTTCCCCATCTTGGGATGAGCCATGACTGGGATTCGAACCCATGCCCTTCTGGACATGCTCATTTCAACTTAATGACTAGCACACTAACCACTGAGCCACAGGGACACCTGATATTTGTAGGAAAGTTAAGCCTTATGAAGTTCACTTTTTGTTCCTCCTCGACCAGATCCAACTTGAACGCCCTCTCTGCCGCTTCTGCCACTGCTTTCAGGGCTTTGGTTTTTTTCCCTCCCTGCAACTGAGAGCTGTTTCATGAGGCTGTATGCAGACGTTCCCATAAACCCCCTAGCTCCAATTTCTGCAGTGAGGACTTTGACCTGATAGCCTTCTCTCCTCAAGCTGTTTGCCAGATCAGCATACTTTTCAGTCTTGTAGATCTGAGCTGTGCACTCCCAGTCATCTGCCCCGTCCAGCAGACTCTGCCTGCATGTTCCGAGTGGCACTGTAGTTCTTGGCCATGATTCGCTGCCTCCTGCCGTGAAAAATGTTGCGGGTGCTTTTGGAGTCCTGATTTTCCCTTTTGTGGAGTTGGTACTAGCCCAGACTACTTGTACAATTTCTTTGAGCACTTGGTTGTGCCTCCATGTGTACCTTCCTTGAGCCAGGGCTACTTTACATGAGCTTAGGACATGCTCCACTGTTTGTTTTTCATGGCAAAGGGGGCATGAAGGATCGTCTGTTTTTTTCCCCACTTGATCAGGTTTGCATTTGAAGGGCAGAAGTCATATGCAGATCTGAGAATGAAGCTGATCCTGAGAGGGCCATGTGCCAAATGTCATTCCAAGTGAGACTTCTTTGGAGTGCATTCTCCCACGTTGTCCATTGCCCTTGCTGGCTCTGCTGGACTGCTTTTTGGAGTCTTTGTTGGTCTCCTTCTTTTCTCATCTCCTGTCTCTTTTGGCTTTTCCTTTGGCCTTTGACCACCATTCAGTTTTGGTCACCCCCAGTCCTTGTCTGTTGGTCTGTGTGTGTCCTGTTATTTCTCTGATCTTGAGACTTTCTTTTGCAGAATCCATCGCCTCTTGAACTTTCCATTTCCTGCCTGTCTTCAGTTGGGGCTTGATTGCTTCAACCACCTTGTCTCCTGAGTCCTCCAGCATGCTTTGAAGTCTGATCTTCCCTGCTTTATATTCCTCCAGGATGGATTTCAGTGGTAGTTTCAGCTTTGCTTGGGCGACAGTATAGCGCTATGTCAGTCAGACAGGGTGGGGACACCAAGCCAGTTCCTTGTGAACTTGTTGATTTTGGATTCCATTGCCTCCACTATGCTGGTGCAGATGTCGTATATCATCAGAGGCCATAGGAGCTTTTTGGTATCAGCATGAACTGCAGACACCAGACTTGTATTTGCCAGGGAGCCCACACTGGTCAATGGTCTCCAAACCTTCTGCCGACATGTTTTGTTTCTTTTGCTCTTCGCGTGTCTTTCAGCGTATCATCATACCATCTTCCAAGGCTCTTGACTGGCTCTTCTGTTACTGTTGGAATGGTCTGGTTGGCAACACTGAAGGCCACAGATTCGTCCATTTTTCCTTTCCTCAGTGAGAGACTCCGTGATTTCTTTGGCTTGAACTTTATTCTGGATGAGGCAACTATGTCGTCCAGCCTCTCCAGCACGTGACGTGTCTCGTCTTCTCTGGATGAAATCACTGTAATGTCATCCATGAAGGCCTTGAGAGGGGGCATCTTGTATCCATCGCCAAGGTCTGTTTGTCTTGCGTTGCTTGTTGCTGCTTTCAAGATGACTTCCATTGCCAACACGAACAGTATCGGGGAAATGGCACAGCCCATTGCAATGCCCACTTCCAAGTTGATCTAATCTGTTGTGTACTCCTTGGTAGAGAGAACCGCATTGAGAAGCCATTGAAGTACTTCTTGAGCATGTCGCTGATGTTCTTTGGCACATGGTACATCTTAAGAGCCAACTGTATCATCTCATGGGGTACATATTCATATGTGTTTGCCAGGTCGAGCCACACTACGTCCAGGTCTCTCTTTTCTGTTTTTGCTCTTTGGATTGCGTCCCAGATCATTGTGGCGTGTTCTACACAGCCAGCCACGCCTGGAATGCCACCTTTCTGGACTGATACATCCAAATACTTGTTCTCCATGAGGTACTTGGTCAGCCTTGCTGCCATGACAGAGAAGGAGATTTTCCCTTCGACGTTCAGTAATGATATTGGCCTGAACTGGCTGATGTCACTTGAGTTTTGCTCTTTGGGGATGTACACACCATCTGCCGTCATCCACTGGCCGCTGATCTTCTGATTTCTCCAAGCTGATCGCAGCAGCATGTGGAGCCACTCCAACACCTTGGGACATTTCTTGTACAGCTGGTAAGGTATTCCGTTTGGCCCTGGTGATCATTTGGCTCTGGCTTTGTCGACCACCTTCTTGATTTCCGCCAACGTTGGAGGCTTGTCATTGAACTGTTCCTCAGGGGTGGTTGGCCACACCAGACCTTGAATGTCGAGTGGTGCTTTGCTCTGTGAGTCAGAGTACGTTTTTCTCAGATGCTGCTCAAGAACTCCTTTGTCCACACTTAGGGTCCTCAGATTTTGTCTGCTCGAACAATACAATTTATGAATGAGAAATGTGTGTGTGTGTGTGTGTGTGTGTGTGTGTGTGTGTGTGTGTGTGTGTGTGTGTGTGTGTGTGGAGGGCTATTAAATCTAAAAACAAAAATCAAAAGAAAGAAAAAAGGGACCTCACGTCTAAATGAAACTCAACTGTGTCTGTGTGCACCTCTTAAAAGTAAAGCATTTTGCTTTTATTATACACCAGGAAAAACTCATATAAATTCTCCACTCATATTTAAACCTCTTTATTTGTATAACATCTTCCCATATATGTCCTCTTTTCATTCCTTTCACAGCCTGTCGCAAATACGTTGAATATAATCTTAGCCGGAGGTTTACAGTTCTCTCATAGGCCGGTCGTAATTCTGCTAGAGACATATACCATCGCAAGGCTGGTACCTATGACTCCGCTGACCAGTCAATCCTCCATGACTTCCGACCCTTCCCTAGGTGATAACCTTTTGATATTTACCCATTTCACAACTCCGGACGCTACTGCCGCCGCCGTTGCTGCTGCTGGTCCTGTTTGTGTGCTGCTGCTTATGCTGCTGCTGCTGTTGCTACTACTACTACTACTATCTATCTATCTATCTATCTATCTATCTATCTATCTATCTATCTATCTATCTATCTATCTATTTTCTCATAATTAGTCAATGCTGTGGGGGGGGAGTGTGTGTGTGTGTGTGTGTGTGTGTGTGGGGGGGGGGGGGGGGGGGGTACAACCTAACTCATAGCCGTCTGGGCCTTTTCAAATGTAGTGTTCTTGGTACATTATCACTTAGTCATACTGTTTTAAAGTATGTTCTCTATTACGCGTATTTGCTGTATAATTGAATGTTATAGGATTTAGTTTTTGTAGTGATACTTAGAAATAAGTGAATGTCGTACTCATAGGATTTGTTAGTTTCTGTAGTAAATAGTATTTGTAGTTGGTGTAAGGTGTACTATTGTATATGAGAAGGGTGAATGTAGTATGATTTTGTAAAGCGCTTCGAGAATTCTGTTCATTAGCCGCTATATAAAAAAAATCCATTACCACCACCACCACCACCACCACACCACCACTACCACCACCACCACAACAACAACAACTACTACTATTACTACTACCACTGCCTCAGTCTATTACACCCGTCGTTCTGTTCCCCAGATACTACTTGAACAACAAGGAGATCTTGGACATATTTGACACCTTTGTTTATGCCACGGTATTGCCTGTAACGTGTTTTGTGGTCATCATATTCACCACTGTCATCACCACCGTCAAACTCCAGTCAGTGGTCAGATGGGAGACAGCAATCTTCCTCTGCAGCCGGAAGCTCAGAGTATCAGATGGTGTCGGTGACCCGGATGTTGATAGCGACCTCTGTATTGTTTGTGGTGTGTTTATGTCCCATACTGTTCCTACAGATGGCTATGTTTTCGGTGCCAGGACTGAGGCGTGGGGGACGCTATCACAATCTCTTGGATATTTTTTGGACTTCAATTTTTGTGTTCCGCCTGGTCAACTCCACACTGAACTTTTTCATCTACTACCAGATGGGCACTCGCTTTCGCCAGACG
>JADBJO010003121.1:260000-265278 GCA_016801955.1 Conus betulinus
CTGACTGCATTTTCTACTCATTAAAAAAATTCTTTCTTTTTGACGTTGTTTTCGAAAGACTTTATCTGAATGGAATATTTCATTGTCTGTAAGCATGACTATGGTATTTTTTAATAAAGAATCATTTAGACCCTTAAGAAGAAAAAACCATAGCATGTAAAATTGAAATAAAAGGATTCTTTCCAAAATGGTACCAAAGCATATCTTAACTTAGGTAAATGTATATGTTGATTATTTATGGCACAAAAAAAATAACTCTTTGCGATAACACAATACAGGGGTGGGGGGTGGGTGGGGGGTGAGGGTGGGGGGTTAAGGCTCTTGCTTGAGGAAAAAAGAAACCTAGAGCTTGGGAAGCACAGTAAAATGGACAATCAAAATAAAATGAACTGTAACCGACAAAACTATAATATGCAGTTCTATTTCTAGATTTTGCACTTAGGATTTAATTGCATGAACGAACTTACACAAAAAATACACCACGATATCCCTTTGAAAATGTCAGCGAACTTTCTGTTTAAATCATGAGAAACAAGAGCCCCCAAGCCTTCATATCAAAGTGCATCTTTATTTACGCGAACTGCTCAGTGTTTTAGGACCAAACTGGGAAACACTAAGGGTCTCTGGTCCTAAAACCTAGGGACGCAGTGTCGCACAGCGCCTGTGCATGGGGAAGATATCAAAACCTGGATAATGGCCACTTAAAGCTCTGGTTACCACTGGTTAAATGAAAAACTATCTGTCACATACATTGTTACCGATTGACGAAACGGGGGGGTTACTCATTTCTAAAATGTATGATGGGCAGTTGGTGGCAAGCTACTCGGCAGTCGAAACGTTACTACTTCTTTCTCTCTCGAAATAAACAAACAAAGCAACAACAACAAACAAACAAACAAATAAAAAACACAGCCGAAAAAAATCACGGGAGTTAAGGTGATTTAAGGGATTATTCATAGCATGGACAGAATATTCTGTGATAATCTCCAGAATAACAGTTTTCGCCTGTGATCTTGATGTGTTTAACAATTCGGAGAAAAATCATAACTGCCGCGCCCCCTAACAAAGAACAAAAACATTACGTACAATCACTTCTTAAGGCAAGACAAGTAACACAGAAGGTAATGGAAACAAAAGACGAAAAGAGTCACTTATCTTTTCTATCTTGTTGCAACAGTGGTCTTGGATGAACGACTGAAATTATAGAATGGTACTGAGGTTAAAAGGGGGAAAGAATGCGTGTTATATGATATTTGTAACTTAAATAGTGTCTCTGCTACTACTTATAATGACAAAATCAATGCTAACATTGCAACAGTAACACAACAACAACAACAACAACAACAACTTACAACAGGAATAATTATGATAATAATGATAATGATGCTGCTGTTGTTGTTGCTGCTGCTGCTGCTGGTGCTGGTGCTGCTGCTGCTACTACTACTACTACTACTACCAATATTGATATTTAAAACTATCATTACTCCTTCTACAAAAAAAAAAAAAGCAAAAGTAATAATGAAAAATAGTAAAAGTAATAATAATAGTTGTACAGGCACACAACACACACACACACACCACACACACACACACACACACACACACACGCACGCACGCATGCACGCAGGCACACACACACACGATGGATGCTTTAGGTGTATCATCTTGCCATGCATAACGTAAACTCAAAAGCTCTGAAAAAAAAAATCAGAGAGCATACTGAATTTCGATTTTACAGTCAGTGCAGGCTGGTATACATCAACGGTTAGTGTGCAAAAACTTGACTTTAATGGAACACCACTTGAGAAGTAGCGCGGATTCTAGCCTCAGAGATCTGTTGAGTCCCACCGCAGCAGGCCGATAAAATCTCTTGGGCGGGGTTACCTATATTAATCATAGATATAGTATATATAACTCCACTTTTCTCTGTAATGAAAAAAAAAAGATTTCAAGCATTTATATGTGATGAAATAGTTGGAAAATTAAGAATGTTATTTAACAGTTGGAAATCAAGAAAGCGTTATCCGTCAGTGGGCCTCAAAATTGGTTAGAGAGACATTAAATTGCCTTCAAACTTTGCCTCATGTACATGGGGTCTGCACATAGTACATGATAATAAATCTGAAGATGGCATATCAAAAATTGTTGTTATAAGACGATTGGTCTTTTTTTCTCTGTCCTGAAATGATTGGTGCAGTTTTAAATTGATTACTGCAGGTTAGACCTCGTTTTCTATTCTATTATACAAGTCTGTATATATCAAAAGCAATTAATTCTCATAATCTGTACCGAGATTTTGGAGAACCTTCCAACAGATAGAGCAAGAAAACTTTCAAAATCTCAAGATTCTTTCTGTTAGAAAAGGATTTGGAGTTAAATACAACTCACAAAATGAAAAAAAAAGTGACGGATTTTTTTGTTATTTCTTTTCTGATAGATAATGTTTGGAAATTTTATAGAGAGCTAACATGTGTTAAACTTTGCGTTGAATAAGAGGACCCGGCCGGATTCGTGCGACAGACGCTACAGGTGGGCACAACCAAAGCAGTGTTGCCTCATTGTCAGCTGATCAGTTCCATCAGACAGAGAAGATGGTGTGAAACTGTGCGCATAAAAATACAGACAGCCATATATACTAACGTGCGCTTGCAATCATCATTTTGACTATCAAGTTGTTTAACCCATAACCTGAGGAAAGGTAATTATATTTGCAGTGAAAATAAAGACGTTATCATTCAACTTTTTGTTGTAAAATAGGTATCTATGAGTATTGATCTATCTATCTGTATATATTTGTGTGCAGGCAGTACCGCGTCGCCCCCGTCTCATTCAAAAAACTTTTGGTTGTAAAAATAGGTTTTATAGATATCTTAGGGGCTAAATCTAATATTGTAATCTATTTGTGGCGTGAGGCATTAGGTCAAGTCTCTCCAGATAGCAGCAAAACGTTAATGACTGGCAAGGGACCTGTTAAGAAAACAGGGAGAGGGAGGAGGAATAAGTTGTCCAACCTCTCTACTCGTCTTCTTTCAATTTAAAAAATTACTATTTATCATCCTACTGCGACCGCAAAACAAAAAAGACATAGAATCTAATGTCATCCGCAGTCACCCCCCCCACCTCCCCCCCCCCCCCCACACACACACATACACCCGCACGGCGCGCGTCGAGCGCAGAGTCTAGAGAGAGATGGATCGAGGAACGAGGAACGAGGGAGAGAGGGAGAGAGTGGGAGAGGAGATTAGAGAAGGGTGAGAGAGAGATTGATTTTTAAGGGTTATGGGAATTGCGTGCGAAACGTGGCTGTATATCTTGAGAGATGGAGAGCGAGAGGAGGAGGATGAGAGGAGAGATGAGCAGGAGAGAGAGGAGAGAGAGAGAGACGGAGGAGGGGGGGGGGGGGGGGGGGTGGGGGGCTGGTGGGGGGGGGGGGGGGGGGGGGGGGGGGGGGTGGGGGGGGGGCTTGGGGGATAGTGCAATTTTAAACACGCCTCTAAAAAGGCCGTAAAAGATGAAAGTAGGTATCGTACTATTAATTCCTATTCATACTACGTCCCATTCACCTACAAAAAACTATACGGATACATGTATTTGAAACTGATTTTACTTTGTGTTCAGGTGACTACAGGAAAAAACAAGGTGATTCTTGACATTAGCACACACCTTTGTTACGCTACAGCCATACCTCTCATCTTCTTGCCGTCATCGTCATCACCACAGTCATCACCACAACAGAATCAAGTAAGTTGGTCACGTGGAGACAGCAATTCTTCCACGGCTTCGGGCACTCAAACCACCAGAAAGTCAGAATATCAAATGATATCGTTGACCCGGAGGAGATTAGCAGACCTCGTGTTAGTTGTGCTGTGCGCGCATATGCCCATGACTGTTCGTGCAGAGGGAGCTTATGTTCTTTGGGCCAGATCTTTCTCCTGGAGTTCCTTATTATAATCCTCGTAATGTGTTGGGGGAGTTTCTTTTCGTCTTTCGGTTTTGTCAACTCTCACCTCACTCAACTTCTTTGTTTACTACCAGATGGGGATCTCGCTTCGTCAAACGTTGGACGCAGCTTTTGTAAAACGTAAACGAAAGAGCAAAAATTAGCTAGACTCCTTCAGATCCTGGAGAAGAAACTGCAAAAAATGATCAGGGTATAGAAAGCAGCATGCTATTAAGTTTCTAGAGATGAAGAACGTGGTTTTGAAGTATAAGCATGAACAGGCCTAAAACCTTGAATGTTTTTTTTCAAACGCCATGGCAAACCATTGTCTCTGGTACTTGGTGACTGCACCACATTATCATCTTTGAGGAAAATTAAGCAATGTAGCAATACCTTTCGTTTAAGGAACGTGTAGAAATCATTTACTTTTTGAAGTGTTAAAATCTTTAATAGATTATATATAATATATATACATATATATGTGTGTGTGTGTGTGTGTGTATGTGTGTGTGGTGTGTGCGTGTGTGTGTGTGTGTGTGTGCGTGCGTGCGTGCGTGCGTGCATGCGTGCGTGCGTGCGTGCGTGCATGTGTGTGTGTGTGTGTGGTGTGTGTGTGGTGGTGTGTTGGTGGTGGTCCTGGTGTTAGTGGTGGCAAACATGCGCGCGCGTGTGTGTCGGCGGTGGGGTGGAAACCGTCATAAACAATCTTGAAGACAGAACCATTTATATCGCCCTGCTCCGAAGCCTTTCGCGTGCTGGATGGGACTCATCAGGGAGACAAGGCTGATTGTTCTGTGCTCCTTAGCATCGGAAAGAGATACCACTGTTCTATGAACGCGTGTATCCTCACCACAAGGGGTATAAAACGGAATCCGACACACCGTAAAGGTTTACAGAGGAAAACAAAAAGAAAGTGTGGGAAGCAAAATAAGTTACACAAAGACACATCATTAAGTAAGCGGTATTAAAAAGCGCGCGCGACACAAACACACACACACTACACACACACACACACACACACACACACACACAAACACACGCACACCACGCACACACACGCACATAGTATAGTTTTTTTAATCTACTGAGCCGAATTTTTTGCATGTCCTCAGTAGAAAGTTTTCTAAGCTGACAGCATATTTATTTTCCCGGACGTCTGACGACAGGGTAAGAACAGATTCAAAGGTAGGGAAAGGATCAGAGCTGAGTTAAGGGCATCCAAGGATGAGCTAGAGCACACTGATCTCACAGAACCACAGTTCCTGGAGATGACAGAAACCCAGTAGACCAAGGAAAAGAGAGAAGTCTGACACCGACGATGTTGACACTCGATATCTC
>JADBJO010003122.1:2500-12500 GCA_016801955.1 Conus betulinus
TGTGCGAACAAAATTGTTCATATCTCCGACACCTTGGTTAAGCCATACGTACCCCAAAACCATATTCGTATAATTTGGCTCTTACATGAGACACCCAGTTTGTCTTGCCTCTATTATCTAGTTCTAATAGCATTTTATACGCTTTATGAGGCAATCTATGTTCATCCATCTGAGTTAGTTTTATCCAGTGCTTAATATATTTAACAGTGGAGTGCAAAGATATGGGGTATCTGTCAGTCTCACCATACACAAGATCATTTCGTGTTTGTGGCGATACACCCAAGAACTTTTTTTTTTTAATTTTTTTTTTTTTTTTTTTTTAGAGCAAATAAAGGATTTTTCGCATTGAGCAGCAGCAGTATCAAGACCCCAAAGTTCAGCCCCATATTGTAACATAGGTAGGATTTGGGCATCAAACAGTTCAAAAACAAGGCAAGAGATTCGTTGTTCAGCAGCGACAACTTCTTCATAACACAGAGCAATGCATTTTTGGCTCGGCAAGCAGTATCTTTTACAAGCAAAAGTAAAACTTAAACGCTTAGAGAAATATATACCCAAATACTTGTATGCATTAACAACAGGTATATTTACCGAATTATATGTCCATTTTTCTCTAGCAGAGATGTAGCCGCCCTTTCTGAAAACGATTATGTTACTTTTACTCATATTTATTTTCAACTGGAGCGAATCAGCGGCCCTTTGCAAACTATTTAACTGAGTTTGGAAGAGAGAGAGAGAGAGAGAGATTGAAGGGCGCTACAACAATTAAAGGGAGAGCAATCAGTTGTTTCAGTGAAGACTAGACAAGAACAATAAACAGAAGTTATTCCCCCTAGCTTAGTTGGCGTGTTTTCGGTCCAGTCGTTTAATCGGAGGTAGTGAGGAGGGCAAGCGGGATAGGGATGGGGGAGTGGTGGAGAGGGAGGGGGAAAAAAAGGGTGGGGGACGGGGACGGGAGGAAGAAATACCTTTGGGAGCGAATCACAACGGAGCGATTGTCGCCATGATTGATTTTTATTGTCACCGTCCCGGACACCAAATCAGCCAGGAGGCAGTGTCTGATGTGTTGTAGTCAGTGACAAAGCGGCGACCGAAGTGGAAGAGGTGGGGGGGGGGGGGGGGGGGGGGGGGGGGGCGGGGGGGGATGGGGTGGTGGTGGGGGGTGGAGGGGGAGGAGGGGGGGGGGGGGGGTACCTGTTTGCGGAGGGTATTCTGGAAGGAGAGAGAGGAGAGAGAGAGATGGAGAGAGAGAGAGACGAGAGAGAAGAAGAAAGTATGAGAAACATACGAGAGAGAGAGAGAGAGAGAGAGAGAGAGAGAGAAGAGAGGAGGAGGGAGAGAGAGAGAGAGAGAGAGAGAAAGTATGAGAGAAAC
This sequence comes from Conus betulinus, assembly GCA_016801955.1. Classification (NCBI taxonomy): domain Eukaryota; kingdom Metazoa; phylum Mollusca; class Gastropoda; order Neogastropoda; family Conidae; genus Conus; species Conus betulinus. The sequence continues at coordinate 3,875 of JADBJO010003122.1, forward strand.
AGAGAGAGAGAGAGAGAGAGCGAGAGAGAGAGAGAGAAGAGAGGAGGAGAGGAGAGAGAGAGAGAGAGAGAGAGAGCTGCTCTTCCTTCTCGATTTTCTCGTCTCATCCCTCCTCTCTCTCCTTCCATTCTCCGAGAACACCCCCTCCCATCCCACCACCCTCCCCCTGCCCTTCCAATCCCTCTCCCTCACGGGTCGTTATTCTTTCGCTCCCGGTGACTCTCTCACCTGTCTCCCTGCAGACGTCATCTGGGCACAGTGAGTGTCCTTGAGGGTCCCCGGTCAATAGGTCGTAATCTCACCTTCCACGTGACTCTCTTAAAAAGAAAAAGAAAGAGCCGCCAGACGTCCGACAAGCAATCTTCCAAACTGTTTTTTTTTTTTTTTTTAATTTTTTTTTTTTAACGAAGTTTGTTGTTAGAGAGAGAGAGAGAGAGAGAGAGAGAGAGAGAGAGAGGAGAGAGAGAGAGAGAGAGAGAGAGAGGAGAGGGAGAGGGAGAGAGAAGAAGAAGAGAAGGGGGTGGGGGGAGGGGGGGGGGGGGTGTGGGTGGAAGGTGAAGGAGGAGAAGAAGCAAAAGCAACAAAAAAAAAAAAAAAAAAAGAAAAGAAAAAAGGAAAAAAAATTAGATATCCATAAATTTAGGCAATTTACTTTTCGATTAAGAATCTTTGTTATAAAATGCCAGGTTGCAGCAGAACTCATTCAAGAAAATATTGTCGGATTACATGCGGTGGAACAAAACTGCCCGGCAAAGTCTGTTAGCATCTACTAACAAACAACAACAACAACAACAAAACAACAACAACAATATCTTAAAAAGAGGCGATTTTCTTTACATTTAGGACGTTTGCTGAAACCCCCCCCAAAACAGAACCCATCAGAATCATCTAGCAACTGGAATAGGAGACCCTGTGCATGAAAGAACGAAGGGAATGAACCAACCAATCATCAGCTTAACAAACCGAACAGTTACTCAGTCACTGAATCAGTCATTCATCTCCGTATGATTATTATTTTTTTGTTCAGGAAAAGGAAAAAGCATATCATATCATATGACATAGTGAATACCAAGTTAATTGAAGTTGAGAGCTGCACGACAGAAAACGCTCGCGTAACTTGGCCGCCAAAACTTGAAACACAGGACAGCACGGCTCTTGTACATGTCGAAACGTGTTGCTGTATTCTCATTTGTTTGTTTCCACCCGTTCCGGAGTCTTCTAGCAATCCAAACATCTCCCCTTGCTTGTAACAAGAATTCAGATACATTGTCACATTTCAAAATTGTCTGCCAGTGAGTGAATGGAGAGTATTTTCTTCAAGATACCTGAAAGAACAGCAGCACAGCAGAGGAGCAGCAACAATACAAACAAGAAGAGGAAGAAGAAGAAGAAGAAGAAGAAGAAGAAGAAGACAAAAAAGAAGGAGGAGGAGGATGATGAGGAGAAAGAAGAAGAACAACAACAACAGCAATAACGACAACAACAAACATATGAACAATCGAACAAACAACGAAAGAAGAGACAACCGTACTTTACACAACACAACAACAGCAACAAACAACAAAAAGAAAAAAAAGAAAAAAGAAAAATGTTATGAAATTCAGAGACTGTATGGAGATTCCGTCTGTTTCTTCCTGATTCTTCTACTGCATCAGTACGACAAGACACAGCTGCAGAGGATTTGTCGCTGTGTCTGTGTCATGTCAAAAGTATCTTGATAGATAATAAAACAATAAGCATCAAAGCTTTATTGCTACTGCTATCACAACAAGAAATCAATAAAAGAAGAAAGAAATGGAAAACGAAATGAATTAATGAATTTCAAGAACAACCAAGAAGGTACAAAGTGGCCAAACATTTAAAGCAAACAACATATAACTAATTTGATTTGAGTTAACATTGTGAATGAAAACACCATATAACAATTAGATATAAAAAGATCCAGGACCTTAGAAGAGAGAGAGAGAGAGAGAGAGAGAGAGAGAGAGAATCGATTGAAATAATAATTGCTTGATGTGTTTTTAATTAATTGTTTTGTAAGTGTCAAGTGCAGTGTGTGTGTGTGTGTGTGTGTGTGTGTGTGTGTGTGTGTGTGTGTGTGTGAGAGAGAATGAGAGAGAGAGAGGAGAGAGAGAGAGAGAGAGAGTGTGAGTGTGTGATTGTGTGTGTGTGTGTGTGTGTGTGTGTGTGTGTGTGTGTGTGTGTGTGTGTCCCCGGACAGAACGAGGAAAGGGGAGCAGGCAGTTCGAGCACAGAGGTTTCTGTTCCAGACTTCGGTCCTGATCTAACGTGGCCATCTTGGTCGGCTATGCTGTACACAACGCGGCTTGTTTCCACCCTGTATGCTGGTGTGTCTACGTAAGAAAAACTGCCGTGGTGAAGATGGCACCTCACGCTTCGAAAACTACCTTATTGCCTGTGCGGTACACGTTGAATCACGACTGTCTTTCTTGCGTATGCATACACCACTACTCCAGCCCATGCAAAGCTCATTACCTTTGAGCCACAAAAACCAACCGTTCACGCTGAAAATGCTATCAGAGAAAACTATTCAATGTCGATCGAGTACTGATATCTTAATGGAGTGTCCTGCGCGTGCCTATACCAATCGTCAACACAGTGCAGGCCTCCAAGGGTGGTACAGGACTGCTCTAAAGGCAGGTGATGGTAGTGCTTATCTGGGTCCTCCCCAGCACCTTCGGGTGTTTCTTTTTCTTCTTTGCCTTAACTAGGCTGACCCTGGGGAAAGGTCGAGTGAAGGTGAGGAAAAGACCCACTGACCACAGTCCTGTTGACAGTGGGAAAGACTACAACTTTGGATTCTCTCTCGAGGGCACATAAGACCGTATGGCGAAAGCTTGGCTGTGTCTGGAATGGCACTGCCTTCATCTGTCCGTGGTTAAGGGGTGGTTGGGTCTGTGGGAGCCTGCGGTCATGAAATAGGGGCTGGTACACCCATGGGGATGCTACTTTAAGGCTGTTATGAGTTGCATCCTGTAGTCTGATTTACCTCTGTTCAGGAGCAGTTATGTCCCTTGATATCTTAATGGAGTGTCCTGCGCATGCCTGTACCCATCGTCAACACAGTACAGGCCTCCAAGGGTGGTGCAGGACTGCTCTAAAGGCAGGTGAAGACAGTGCTTCTCTGGGTCCTCCCCAGCACCTTCGGGTGTTTCTTTTTCTTTTCTTCTAAATACGACTGTCTTTCTTGCGTATGCATACACCACTACTCCAAGCTCACTACCTTTGAGCCATAAAAACCAATCGTTCACGCTGAAAATACTATCAGTGAAAACTATTCGAGGGGCACGTAAAGGGGAGTAATTTGAGCTAACTTCTGCAAGTAGGAAAGCTCGTTCTGGAGTAGTGTCCCTTGTCCCGAAAACCTGTATGCTCTACGCACCACGGTAGAGTTATCGTCTCTGTAGTGTTTCTAGCATGTTACACCTGATTAACCAGATCTGTTGGTCTGATGAACTTCTGTAGCCAAACCAGCATAGTTGGCAGAAGCACACGGCAAATTAATGCCATGTTAGTCGCTCCAAAAGACCACAAAACAGTATATCCTATGAAAACGATTATCATAAACCGTAATCATCAATGCGAAAATAGTGCATGCAAAAAAATTGAAGTTATGACGTTACAATGAACTTTTTTCTTCTAAGGCCTTGCATGCCATTCGACAACGTTAAAACAAGGCGAAACACAACAAACAAACAAACAAACAAACAAACAAACAAACAAAATTCCATTGTAAAACACAGGCAATGACACCAGTCAATAATTACGGTAATTCCATTCTGAGGAGATGCTATTGAGAAGACCCTTAAGTCAAAGTCATTGTCATCATGAGTGATTATACGTGAAATCGTCATATTGGACCAAGATGATTTAACCCTCCCCCTCCCTAGAAATCCAACAATGCCACTAGAAAACAATAATCACGGTACATGTGTAATGTGTAACACTTTACCAAAAGAAATGTTTTCATGTTGAAAAAAAACAAAGCAACAACAACAACACACAACAACAACAACACACACACACGAAGATGACCTTCAGGAGCCATGACACCCGCCATACAAACCTCCGCCATCTACCTTCAGGGTCGCCATACAAAGCCATCTGGGTCGCCGAAAACAGAACGTCCTTCAGCGCAGATAGAAACAGGTACAAAAACCATAGTAGTAGAAGTAGTGAACAGCTGTACACTGGAGGAGAAAGGAGAAGGCGGAGAAGGTAGCTCGCTTTTTTCTCTCGGCCATTGACCTTCTTCATATGCTGGAAACCGGCATGGGGAGGGAGGGAAGATGGGATGGGGGTAGGGGTGGTGGTGGAGGCTAAGGGAGGGAAGAGGAGAGAGAGAGAGAGAGAGAGAGAGAGAGAGAGAGAGAGAGAGAGAGAGAGGTAGGGGGATTCTTTGCAGACAGGGCTAGCGAGAAAGAGGACTGACAGGCTGAACTCAGGTTGTATACATTGTCGAAAGTAAACACGGAACCGTTTTGCGCCTTTTTTTTTTTTTTTTCTTCTTTTGAAAATGTGTGGATCCACAAGCACGGCAAACTGCTGGGGTTCCACTATAGTCAACTCTCTCTCTCTCTCTCTCTCTCTCTCTCTCTCTCTCTCTCTCTCTCTCTCAAGCGAAAACTAACAATGAAACACCGCGGAAACAGGAGTCTTTTGTTAGTGTATATGTATATATCTATATATATATCAATATCAGAGTACAAACGCACACGCACCTCTCTCTCTCTCTCTCTTTCTCTCTCTCTCTGTGCGCGCGCGCGCGCGCGTGCGCATCTGGTGCACCTGTGTGTGTGTGTGTGTGTGTGTGTGTGTGTGTGTGTGTGTGTGTGTGTGTGTGTGTGTGTGTGTGTGCACATCTGGCATACGTGGGTTCGTTTCTTCTTTACCTCTGTTTTTTCTTTTTCTTTTATATTAAATATCCGTCAATTCCAGATTCCCTACTACTGGAGCCGTTCGAGAGAAGCCCGAAGCTTGTCATTGAGAAGAACATGCACATCTCACGTGGGAGAAAGGACGACTCCATAGGTCAAGCACGTGCCTCGGGCGAGAGAGAGAGAGAGAGAGAGAGACGAGAGAGAGAGAGAGAGAGAGAGAGAGAGAGGGGAGAGAGAGGGAGAGAAGAGACTGGGGGTCATACTGCAAAACACTGTGGTCATTGACCTGTAGTTTGGGGAATGCACGTGGCAATGATTTGCACTTAGAGAGAGAGAGAGAGAGAGAGAGAGAGAGAGAGAGAGAGAGAGAGAGAGAGAGAGGTTGCAAGGGGGGTTGGGGTGGAGGTAAGGCGTTTTAGATAATTACTGTTTGTGTCGGTAAAGATACTGAAAACATTCAGTGTTAATAGCCACGCCAGCTCAGGTGGAAATTTGAAAGGGAACCACAAAAAGAAGAGTTCTGAACGTCTCTGGATATGACAATCTAACAACGACGACAGGTGAAACGCCGCGCCGGCTCTCCACCAATCGAACAAATGTTTGCTGTTCTGGCCGGTACATAACAATAAAGCAGGGACTGGGTAGGGCAGAAACCCATGACCCCAGAAAAGGATAAGAATCTATTTTCTTATTCAGCTTCTTTCGGTTTATTTACAAACGAACAAACAAACAAACAAACAAACAAACAAACTTATAAGACAGTGGCTGCGTCGCCACATGTAGGAGAAGACCTTCTATTGACGGAAAAGAAGCTCAAGTTATGGTTCAAGAGTTATGATTTTCGTTTCTTGTTTCATTCGTTGAGTTTTTTTTTACCCATCCATAAATCCATTTCATTAATTTCATTTGTTGAGCTTCTTTCCTTTAATGCACTACCTTAACTGCTAACGTACCAAGATACAAACCCGCTTGATCTTCATTGCAAGGGAGATAAGTGAGAGGAATAATATAAGAAGGTTAGATGCCCCAGGGAGGAACCTTTTCCTCAGAATATTTGTTCTGTTCTCTTCCAACATTCTTTCCACCTCCAATATAAAATAAAAGGAGTGGAGAAGGAAGCGTGGGGATGGGGGTGACTAGGGGAAATGACTGGGGGGGGGGGGGGGGGGGGGGGGGGGGGGGGAGGGAGGGAGGGTGGCAGACGCAATCTAATGGTTCGAACGTCCGGCTCCGGGAGAGGAAAACTTCCGTCGGTTATTCCCACCGATCAGATGATGTTACTATTTTTGGTGTCTAGGAGAGAGAAAAAGTGGCTGAATAAAATGGAGAAAAGATTGACCTTTTGATGATGTTACTATTTTTGGTGTCTAGGAAGGAGGAAAAAGTGGCTGAATAAAATGGAGAGAAAGATTGACCTTTTGACTCGTTCCCCTCCCCCCCCCCCCCCCCCCCCCCCCCCCCCCCCCCGGTAACATCAAAGACAGTCAGATGAAACATTGATCTTGCTTGTTTTTGACGCTGAAGTGGATTTGACACGGAACGAAGCCGCATAATAAATTAGACTGTTCAACTTCGTTTTCATTTTTTCATCGTCTTTTGTATTTACAGATACATGTATGTCCGGCTACGTGATTCGCCGAAATTCTGTAAACTTTTCTACGATTGGTAAAAGGAGAGTCGTCGGTTTTCAACCTGTTGGCGGATCTGACAATCATGAAATCGAACTATTCCGTTCTAATCCCTCCGCCCCTCCACCTCGCCCCGCTCCCCCCCCCCCCAACATCGCCCTCCCCCCCCTCCGCCTACAAAACCATTGAGAAGAGGGTGGAAACCAAGGGGGGGGTCACAGAGGGGAACGTACAGTTAAATTGGTTTGAGCATTGGTCTCCGAACTTATGGAATTTATATACGGCTTCAAATTTACTTTTTTGCCCACACCATTGATTTATAATTCAGTTCAGAGTAGACTAAGAAGCAGGAAAGAAAACCTGTAACAATCCGCTGTTCCTACGACCATTAGGTAGTAGGACTTTACTTTCCAGTTTGATCGCCATGACCAGAGACGTTCCAGGTTCCATAGCATCTTTTTCTTTTTAGAATGTTGTCACTACCTTGCAGATGCGGAAGTGGCAGCATTATACAAAGGATGCAGTATCGCTGTGCCAAACGGATGTTGAAGTCACAACATTAGCAATAATTTGGGAGCACTTCGGGGGAAAACATCCGATTTGTTCACAGGTGCGTGTGTTCATATAACCTTCACCTTTCTGGCTTGAACTCTACCGTGTGACCTATAAGGTTATAAGACACGACTAGGAAAACAGACGATAGGAAACGAGGCTAATCAGTAACAAAAAGTTACAACAAAATGAGGACAAAAGCAAAGGAAGAAATACTGAGGGAATAAAAGAAGGATAAAGTTCAGATGAATTAAAAAAAAAAAAAACAGAGTAGAAGACACAACAAAGGAACAGCTATCATGTCTTCTTTGAATAAATCTCTGCTGCTATTGTATAGTTGAACACTTTTGATTGTACGTGGAAAAACAAGTGCAGCTTATCATCTCTTCCATCATTATAGTAATAACTTGGCAAAAAATGTGAAATTTAGAGAAGAAAAAAAATTGAAGAGGAAGTAAATGGGAAAAACGTATATCATAAATAATAAATCCTTTCACTAGCTGTATGAGAAAACTATTGCAACCACTCTCGATGGCAGTTCTCTATGTATCACCCGTTTTGAGCCCGCTTCGAGACCTTCCACGAGACCGCTTCGAGATCTTCCGCTTTGATCGGACTCGTCAGAAAGACCCGCTTTTGTTTCCGTCTGTGCTCTTGGCGTCAAATAGAGACGCGCCACAGTCCATAATTCTGTGGTGTTTCCGACTGCCAAGGGTTTCGAAAAAGAATCCAACAGCACCCCCAAAGCAGCTAGCGAAAGGTAGTAGAATTAAACAAAACGAAAGTGTGGAGAGGAAAAAAGTTGTTGAAAAAACTAAAACATTATGCAAACAGTATAAAATGTAAGAGACAATCTTTGCAGCCTATGCTTGAGGATCCATTTAAGGATGCAAGGGAGATCAAAAAGATATGGAACAGTCTGAGTGGTCAGCTCTGCTGTTCAATAACCCAAGCATTGTCAGCGGCTAAGAATTGTGCAGAACAACCTTTCCTTGGATCTCCTAAGAGATGCAATCACCACTGATTGACCAAACAAAATATAGTGCTGAACAATTAAGTAGTGGGTGAAAACAAGTGCAGGTTAACAATTCTTCCATCATTATAGTAATGACTTGGCAAAGATTTGAAATTGAGAGAAAAAAAAATTGAAGATGAAGTAAATGGGAAAATGTATATCATAAATATGAAAACCCTTCACTAGCTGCATGAGGAAACTATCATATTACCACCGTTTGCCAATTCCGCCATTATCCTTTTGTCTTTTAAGCTAATCGTTTTGAGTGAAGGAATGTTAGTGTGAACTAGGGCAGTTCCTTTGGCCAAAGTGGATTCTACAGCGACGACGAGAACTTATGGTCTTCCTGTACGCACACAAGATTTTTTCTTTTATAGATATTCATTTCGTATCTGTTGGGGCACATTGTTTGCAAACAACTGTTGACATGTGCCACTCACCTATTGGCACAATGTGTTCGCTAACAGTGCAGGCACGTGCTACGTGTCTGTTAGCACATTATGGTCGTGGATAATGAAGGGAATTGTGAC
>JADBJO010003122.1:40000-52500 GCA_016801955.1 Conus betulinus
ACTTTTCACCTAGGAGGGTCAGGGTCCGGGTGAACAGAGGAAGAAAACGGCGCCCATGGGAGGACCGAGATAGCGCCACTCCTCCTGATGTGGATGGCCAGGGGTCAGGACCGGAACCACTGACCACCGAGACACAGAGCCCAGAAATCGGCGTGTTCCGCTGCTGCTGCTTCCGATGCTGCTGCTTCCGATGCTGCTGCCCATGACGATTCATCATGTTTTCGTGTACTGTTATCATTTTTTTTTTGCGGTGCGAAGGAATGGAGACTGAATTAAAGAGATGTCCTGAGGGAGAGAGTGGAGAGCGGGGGGTGGGGTATGTGAATGGGAGAGGGGGCGGGGGGACATGGGTGGGTATGGGAAAAAAGGCGAAGTTGGGGATGGGGGGGCGGTGGGAAGGGGCATGGAGAGTTAGACATTTACATCTAACATTGTGTACATGCTTTATGTAGTTGGTTGTATATAAAGAGCGCGCGCTCGCATTCGAGTCACAAGAATCCCGGAGATACGGACCCCCTCCACCCCCCCCCCCCCTCCTCACGCACAACAAGCAACAGTGACAACTATCCTGTCCTTCGCGAAGAAGTCGAAAAAAGCAGTAAAATAGACAAAAAAGGGGGGGGGGAAACCAGTAATAGTGGACAGTATTCCAACAGAGCTGGGTGCAAACACAGGGAGGAAGCATAATAAGTGTCTCTCCTGATAGTCTGCAACAAGCCCTGGCTGACAATGGAGTGGCTGACACCGTGGACCCAGTCACCCATCGTCACCCTCCTGAAGAAAGGCCATCTACAACAATGTCAGAATTACCCACCCATCCGTTTGATCTGTCCTCCCAGCAAAGTCACTCTGAAGATCTTGTTACATAGACTGAAGCCAGAAAGCAGAGAGGATTATTACAGACAAGATTCAGACCAGGGCGCTTTACAACAGGATTAGATTTTCAAATTCAGGATACTGTGTGAGAGCTGTCTCTAACACCAACAAGACCTCTACCATGTCTTGACTGATTTCAAGAAGGCTTTTGACAGAGCATTGCTTGCATTTTCATGGGCCACCATGAGCTTGCATTACATGAATGCCAACTTGATGAAACTTTCAGTAAACCTCTATGACAAGGCCACCCGTACAGTCTATTTTAACAGTAGCATTTGGGGTTTAGTTTAGAACCACAATGGAGTAAGACAATGATGGTTACTTTCCCCTATCATCTTTAGATCTCATAGGAAAGAATAATGAATGATGTACCAGAAAATAATGAACAGTCAGCCTTGGAGGCGTGCTTGTGTTTTGCGACGACATTGAAGGCCTGGCAAGAAATAAAGAGGAACAAGTTAGTTTGACTGAGTGCTTTGATAAGACCCCTACAGCCTACGGCAGATCCGTGCAGAGGACATCAAAATGATGACCAACACCACTAACAGTATCAGTAATGACATACGTTAAAAGGCTTGAAGTGAAAATCGTTCATAGCTTTAAATACTTCGGTGAACTCGTAAAGGATAGCACCCCAGCCCAAAATACTCTCCAGGATTAAATAAAAGCACAGCAGCGATTGCAGGACTCAAGTTAAAAACGAAACAAAAACAACACCCTGCACTCAGTTCAAAGATCAGACTGATGCGCTCCCTGCTCATGTCAATAGTTCTGTATGAATGCGAGTCATGCATTCTGACCAATGACTTTGAAAGAAGGATACACGCTATTGAGAAGAGATGCTACCGAAACTTCCTCGGCATTTTATACAAAGTTCACATCAACGATGAAGTGAGAAACCGAGTAAAGAAGGCCATTGGATGGGCCCCATGAAGACCTCCTGATCGCAATAAAGAAGCGCCAACTGAAGTGGTGTGATAAACACGTACCATGACTTTCAGGGCTTCCCAAGACATGCCTGCCAGGCACAGTGCCAGAGGGAGAAGGGGGAGGCAGACGGGGAAAGAGATGGGAGGACAGCGTCTCCGAATAGTCAGACCTGACGCGGAGTCACTGCCGGAGATCAACAGAAGACGTAGAGAAATGGAGAACACTGGTTGCCGGGTGATTTTGTGGCGTTAGCACAGTCGGCCGAAACGTATGGTGAATGATGATTTGGTGAGATGTATGCTTGGAAATTACTTGGCGCAAACTGCATCAGGCTGCATCATTTTACTTCTTGAATTTGGAAGATGAGAGCTGCTCCTTCTCCCCCCAACCAGCCTTGCGGGAATTTTGAAGTGAAGAGCTATGTACTCTCATCCCTCCATTGTAAACATTTGGAGGAGAAAATTCTACCCCCATTGTTTTCCATTTTTTTAAATACAGGCACTCGAAAATAAAACAAACAAACAAAACAAAACACACTCATACATAAACAGATCGACCGACCGACGGACCGACAGACCGACCGACCGACACACACACACACACACACACACACACACACACACACACACACACACACACACACACACACACACACACACAACTGAACACACACAAAGCATGTATAATATCAGTAGTTCTAAAACATCTCAAAGCAACGGGTGTTGTGATTTGCAGAAAGAAAGTTACACAATCATTTTTCATAACCAGATCATTCTTGTGAAGCACCAAGGGTCGCCTGAAAACAATGACAAAGAACGTAAATAACATTACTCTACATCCTCTATGATTTTGATATATGGGAACATTTTCTTTGATAGCGTACATAATTCATCTCGATCAAGTGATGATATTTCTCCATTGAATGTCTATAGGCCCTTCACAAACATGTTTAGATTAGGTGTCATTTAATTAATTCAACGTCCATTGATGATTATATATATATATATATATATATATATATATATATATATATATATATATATATATATATATATATATATATTAAAAATAAGATGGTAAAAGGAAGTTTTTAAAATCTTATTTTTAACAGATGTTGCTCCCCAAGGGGTCGAGCATTTTAAGAATTTTATTAGGCATTTTAGTGGTATTCTTGATATATATATATATATATATATATATATATATATATATATTCATCTATTACAGTTCTATCAGATCTAAGGTATGATCTGTTTTTGTTATTTCGTCAGTGCCAAATAACACAATCTCTATGCTAAAACAAACAAAATCTTTCATAGTTAGAACATTAAATATTCTAGGTTTACAAGTCTCTTCCGGAAAGTACATGTATAGCACAGTCCCACAAGTAGTGATTTATTGTGACTTTCTCTCCGTTATAAAAGAGTTCACCTATCACCATCGATAAGTTGCATTCTTTTTGAAACAACATTTGCTTCCAAAAAGGTCTATGACATATTTAAAGCTGATAAATTTCAATTTAGTTTCTTTGAGTTGTGTACATTTTTTCCCTTGTTCGCTTTTAAAAAAAACATACTCTAGTAAACATGTCCAGTCTCTAGGTATATCATGACGTTCCCATTAAATAGAGGCATGAATACATACAATTTCAAGGTCGTCCATCATAATATTGTAAGAGATAGCCTGATTGTTCCTTTATCAACATTACAATGCTTTCCAGCGCTACAGTTCTATCATAACCAGTATTGACATCCAATTGTATATTTTCTTTTCTGTTTAAACCTTATTCTTTCACTAATTGCATGCAGCTGATGTGATTCAGAGAATCAACCTCAGTTTCCAGCTTCTGTAGCAATGCATCGTGACTTTTAAAATTGCCATTATCATCAAGTACATGTCAAACCCAAAATCCCCCCCCCCCCCTGTCCCCCGCTTTCCCCTGCAGAATATCCCCCCACACTACTGGTTTGTATACATGTGACCGATTTTTTTTTTCAGAATGTGACTCTCTGTTCTTCCTCGCTATCACTTTGACAGCGCTGAGAACGCCCTGTGTAATAGCTGACCTGAAAGAATACAAAAAATGTATCATTCACTTAGATATACTCAGATGATTGCAGGCTTCTATTTAAGTTCTGGTGTTGAACTCCAGCCTCTATCACGCACACACATATACACACACACGCGCGCGCGCGCACACACACACACTCACACATACACACACGCACGCACACACACAGTGCGCACGCGGGCGCACGCACGCGCCCCCCCCCCTCCACACACACACACACGCGCACGAAACGTGGAAAGAAAACACAAACCCTTGAGGAAGCAGGAAGCAAAGGGAGAGAAGAGAAGTGAAAACGTGGCACCCGTGAAGACCCCGACCCCAAGGCTAACAAGATGACAGACAGCGATAGGCCTTCCCCACAGAACCCCTGTGGACCACTTCTGCCCGCTGCCCAGATTACCATCAGCACCTAGACAGTCAAAATCAATGCTTTCTATTCAACCTGCTGTCGTCGCGCTGAAGTCACGACAGCGGTTTGACGTCTTGGGGGTCGTAGGTTCAATTCCTATTTAAAGCCTATCGATGTGAGACTTTGCAACCAACTTCAGAGTGTAGTAAAAAAAAAAAAAAAAAAAAAAGGGGGGGGGGGGGGGGGGGGGTGTAGTTGCCGCCAAAGACACAGCCAAAAAAAGTACAGGACAAAAACACAATGCATTCGACCTCTTGGGTCTTCTTCAGGCGCGAAGACAAGTAATATTTAGGACAGTGAAAACGAAGAACGAGAAAGCACTTATCTTCTCATTTTCGGCGCAAACTCAAAATGGCGGTCGGATGAAAACATTGTAGTTTCCACATACCGCTTTAGAAATAGTATTGCTACCCAATCCTTCTCACCTTATCTTTAGTATCACTTAAACGCCGCTCATTTCATCTTCCTTTATCCACCTTTCATTTTCAGCTTCACTTTCTTCACCAGTGTCGCCATTCAGCTTTCAAACTGTGTCTGCCACTAAACGCTAAAAGGCAAGGTCATTGCCCGCGTCTGAAAGATAGGGGTGTGGGCGGAGGAGAGGGGGACTTATTTACTCCATGCTAACAGTCTTCCTGACTTATCCTCGCACCAGACAAGACACGGGACAGGACGGGCAAAGTGAGGGAGGAGACTTGGAGCAAATACTGGACTGTTCTCTTGCGAAGAAAAAGAGCTGTGCATAATCAGGATAGGTTTTCTTTTTTTTCACCTCTAGCTCTTAACCCTTTAATGCCAACTGTTCTCAAATCTTCATCACGCAGCTACACCCAGATCGTCATCTCACAGACACAGCTCGAGCGAGCTTCTTCTCAGAATGGACTGCGTTATGCGCCTGATGAGAAGTCTGAGACCACCATACACGGTCGGATTCCTCTTTGTGGATGCTGTGCCAACATTCCCCGACCAATCCTTGAGGTAACTGAACATCTCTAAAGCTTGGTCAACATCCGGGTATGTCATAAAAGGAAAGCGTCGAATACAGCCCTGTCACGTGAGTCTCAAACCAAAATGGAACTGAACAGCACGTTCGTTATCATCACAGTCTGCGTCAATCCATTATGACACAAGGATAATCTTGACTAGAAATCATGTTTTTTGTACTGACATGTGATACAAATGACATGAAATCTAAAAGGTTTCAGGGGAGAATAGTACATCGATGTTTAGATACAAACGTATTTTAAAAGAAAGTGGATTTAAAACAGGACACATTTTTTTTGCGGCCTTCTCTAAAAGGCAGCATTGATCAAATGATTTGGAAAAGCATTCAAGCGCAATTGTTTTGGAACGCCATGAACTATTTATTAAATGAAAGATAAATGTGCGCACGCAAAAAAAAAGAAAAAAAAAAAAAAAGAAAAAAAAAAAAAAAAAAAGAAAAAAGAAAAAGAAAGAAAGAAAGAAAGAAAAGAAAAAAGAAAAAGCAGAAAAACAGAATCCTTTGTTGTATTAGGTTTAGATATCAACATGAGCATTGACAACATCGTTTATTTATTATAGTTTTTGGGGAAACGCTACTTGCGCAAATAAAGTGTAAAATAGAAGGCTATTTACCACATGTAGCATTAGCTGTAAAGAAACAGTACTTTCGCCACAAAATCAAAGAGCAAAATGCACATTAAAACTTAACTCGCAAGACCGGGACAGTTAAACCGATCTCACGCATATTTTTATATTTCTGCTACAGACTTGAAGAGTGCAATGCATATTTAAACCTATCTCACACTGATGTCTGTATTTTGGCTACAAAATCAAAAAGCATAATGCATATGTAAAACTATCACGCAAATTTTTCTACGTTCACTACAACATTGCGGAGCATAAGCATATTGAACATGACTCATGCACATTTCTGCATTGTCGCCACACAGAACTGAAGCACATAATGCTCACTTAAACCTACGTCATACGGAGTTCTGTATTTTTGATACAAAATTAGAGAGAGCATAATGCATACTTTGACCCATCTCACGCACATTTCTATTTTTACAGTCCTATATTCTCGTACACCTAACTTCTTTTACAATTTCTCCCCATGCCCAGCTTGTATACAAAATACTAACAGAAGAATTTTTTATAAGCATTTTCGAATGTTTATTGTGAAATATTGAATGTTGCCAAGACTATAATGACCCTCTCACTAAATTCAAAATAAGTAGTAAGAATTTGGACAATTTTCAACACCACCCAGCCTTTTCTCTCTCCCCTCCCCCCCTCTCTGTCTCTCTGGAAAGAATCTGAATATGTGAGCGTCTTCCTTTTTTTCTTTTCTTTTTCTTTCTTTATTTGAAAATAACTACCAATATATTGTTGTCTTTTTCTGCTCCAAAGTGAAAACGAATAGCAGGGTTCCATCATTGGAAATCGTAGAATTCGGCCTACACATGACACATTGAATTTGCTGGCTGTATCCGATATCTTATTATTTGCGTGTCTTTTTGGTGCATGTTATGTAACCTGCGTAATAAGAAAATCTTAGGGAAAAAAAATGATATGAAAAAGAGCACTTGGGAGAACGCAGACCTTTGACCAGATCAAATGAATCGTAGATCCGCTCTTCGATCCTGATCGGCATAAAAGTGTAACCAAGAAAAAATGAGGTATTGAGTCAACTGTCTGTCCACAGCCACAGCCCGGTCGGCCCCGCCGCAGCCCCAGCACCGGCAATCCACAGGCAGCAGT
The DNA here is from genome assembly GCA_016801955.1 of Conus betulinus. Lineage (NCBI taxonomy): Eukaryota > Metazoa > Mollusca > Gastropoda > Neogastropoda > Conidae > Conus > Conus betulinus. Next base: position 47,032 of record JADBJO010003122.1, read on the forward strand.
CAATGTCAAGTCGTCAAGAGGCAGCCCACCGGAGGAGACACTGCACTGCTGCCCGAGTCACTTCAGTGGTGTTCAGTGGCGCCTGTTCTGATCTAACATACGCAGGACACCACCTACTAAGCCCCCTACTGACGACAATAATTGCTTAGTCGCGGAGCCGGCGCGAGTGAGCTCTCCCTCCGGGAGGGCGCCACCACGTCCGTCCAACGACAGCCCCCCATGGACTCGCGATACCGGTGACCCGACGGAACCAAAACAAGGCCACAGACGTGGAGAGGACATCGAAACTGAGGTCACCATGAGAGCAGGGCATGAAGGGCCACAGAATTTGAGACTTTTTTTTTATGCTGATCGATGAGAATGAGGGATGATTATGATGATGCTACGGATTTCCATTTCGGTCTGAGACTACATGACAGGGCTGTACTCTACGCTTCCTTTCATAATATATCCTGGCGTCAACCAGGCCTGAGAGATACAGACACCTGCAGTGTTGGTCAAGAAAATTTGAGCAACACTCTCTCAAAACGCACCCATTAAGTGGATGAAACTCGACTGTGTGGTCCCAGTCTTCCCAACTGAGCCGCAGCAGCAACTCAACTCTGGGTAGGAGCCGGTCGGGGCAGAAAAACCCACATGACTTCTGATGGGATTCGAACCACGATCTCTCAGCCGGGAGTCCGCGACGCTAACCACTTCGCCTTAGACTTTGTTATTGTTCGATTCTGGTCTTTAGTCTGCTTTCCTGCCTGGAATGAGCTCCTGACAGATTGTGTCAGCAGAATCATGGGGACTTTTCCACGGATGGACGTAGTAATCATGGCCTGCTCTGAAAGACAGACCTTTACACCTACTATGCATCTAGAATCATGAAAAAAGGAGAATAAGAGAGAGAGAGAGAGAGAGAGAGAGAGAGAGAGAGAGAGAGAGAGAGAGAGAGAGAGAGGGTGTTCCCAGATCAGCGTTGGTGCGTCTGAACTTCTGCGTTTACAAAAAACCTCTAAAAGAAACTTGTCAGAGAATTATAGTTCTTTTAATGTGGAGGGGGAGAGGGGAGCAGGGGGAAACGGGAGGGTTGGGGGAGGGGGGGGGGGAGAAGGGTGGTATGCATGGTCGGTAGTTCAGTAACCCTGAAATGCCACCACAAGCATTAACTAGTTGCATGAATGTACATGACGAACTAAGTAGTCTGATACATATATCGGTAAAGAGACAACAAGAAAGAGAAAGCGCACAAACAACCCAGTCTTTGTTTCAGCTTCTTTCATTTTATGATGTGTTCCATCTTCGATGTGCGCAAGATTAAATTCTGTCCTTAACCCCTTCAACACTGATGTACCAGTAACACTGCAGCCAAGCTCAGATGCTGTATTTCTGCACCAACTCTAGCGATGCTATTGCAAAATTGATAACTTTGATTGTTGGAAGGGGAGAAAGAGTACTATACATTGTAAACTTGAATTTTAATTTTGAATCCTTTTACTTCATTTTTACAAAGGAAGCAGAGAGAGAGAGAGAGAGAGAGAGAGAGAGAGAGAGAGAGAGAGAGAGAGAGAGAGAGAGAGAGAGAGAGAGAGAGAGAGAGAGAGTTGTTGATTGATGTGTGTTCATTCATTTGTTTGTTGTTTAGAGTTGGGGGGCTGGTTGGCTCAGTTGGTCAGAGCACCGCTAACAAGTGTTTTGAGTTCGAATCACGTTAGCACCTAACCACCCACCACCACCACCACCACCTGCAAGAAGAAGAAGAAAAAAAAAAGCCATTTTCACTACCCCACCCTCATGTGCCGTCGTTCTGGTGAGAATTGTAGTGTAGTGCCAGATAGTTCGACTCCCCTCCCCCCCCCCACCCCCTACTCTCCCCTCCCGCTCTGCAGGGCTGGTTATCCCCCTTGCCAGCCTTATCATCGTATGTAACTGTGAACGATAAACCTGAATGCAACGAACGAACTGACTAGACCAGTGCACCGTTAATGGAAACATCGAGTGATAGCTCCGAGTTTCTTTCCTCCCCATGTTTGCCGACCGTGTTCCCTGTCTTGTGTGGTGGAAAGTGAGGTGAGAAAGACTGTTAGTGTGGGGGTAAATAAGTCCCATCTTCCCCTCCCTCCCTCCCTCCCTCCCTCCCCCCCCGTGCCCCCTCCTCCCACACACTTCTTACCCCCATCCTATGGCGGCTCACACGAGGGCAATGACCCTGCCTTCTAGTCTACCTCACACGACACAGCTTGAAAAAGCTTTAACGAGCATTGGCGACACCGGCAAACAACAACACAGCATTGAAAATGAAGCAAAATGTCTTTGAGGATGCTCAGAAGATTTCAAAATAGAAAAAAAAAAACAAAAAAACAAACAAAACTCAGAACAAAAATCTACAACGTTTCGGTCATAGACCGTCTTTAGGACTTGTGGCATGAAAAGAAAAATAAATAAATACGTATTTCTTTTTATGTATGCATTTGTTTTTCTTTTTATGTCACAAGTCCTGAATACGGTCTGTGACTGAAATATTGTAGAGTTTTGTTCTGTCTTTTTTTTTTTTTTTTCTTTCTATTTTTAAGATATTCTGAGCATCATCAAAGACATTTTGCATTGTTTACAGAAGATCTGCGGTGAAATCTGTTTTGTTATTGACAATGAAGGTTTTGATCGAGGAATTGGGAGATGGGGGAAGGGATGAAGGAGGGAGATGAAAAGAGGAGAGAGCGGGAGAGGGGAGGGGGGGGTGGGAGGTGGGGGGCGAGAGGAACGAGCTCTATAAAGAGGGAAGGAGGTGGGGGAAAATTGAAGGCTGAAGACGATCACACACACACACACACACACACACACACACACACACACACACACACACACACACACACACACACACACGCACATACACACACATACACACTCGAACGCATGCAGGGACGCATGCACGACTCCTCCCACATTTACACGCGTGCGCTCGGCACACACACACACACACACACACACACACACACACACACACACACACACACACACACACACACAGGTGAAAAGAAAGTAAGAAGAAGGAAACTGTAAAAGACGGAAGATCTTCGCCCAAAGCTTCCTCCATGCAAGCCCCCCCCTCCCCTCCCCTCCATCCCCTCTGCAAACCCCCACACCCCCTCCTCCCCACCTCCAACTCCCATCTTTCGACCTCAGGTCTCTTCCCATCCCATTACCTCCTGTGCTGTCGTGTGCTGGCTGCAGTATCGGGGAGCTGAGTCTGATTTCAAGTTCACACTGACAACCTGCCTCGCTATCTGTCATATCAACTTCTCTTTTCCCCAGCCAAACATCAAGTTGTTTTCCTCAGGCACTCAGCCAGAGGAGACACTGCACTGCTTCCAAGACACTTCGGTGTTGTTCAGTGCGCTAGATCTGAACCAAAATACGCAGGAGACTACCTTTATACTGATCGCAGTGATTGGTTTGTCGGAGATCCAAAGTGAGTGGGCGGGTCCTCCAGAGGGCGCCGCCGAGTGCATCCGAGGACGGTTCCTACGAATTTGTCAGATTTTGACATGAATCCGTTGTGCTGGCCACAGAACTCCCGTGTGTCCCTGTTCCTTAGACACCACGGCTTTGTTAAGCGGTATTGCCGGTTTTCTTAAGAACGTTCGCCACAGACACTTTTCTTTCTTTAAAAGTCATTTCATCCCACCCCTTTCTTACCATCGCCATCTCACATATCCATGTAGACTAAGGGAAGGAGATGGGATTTCCTTGCAGGCCCCCCCCCCCCCCCCCCCTCCCATCCATCACGTTTATCGGGCCAGCTATTAGTCACGGGACATTAACCATAGTCTGGCGTCTAAAGCAGTACCTCTCTGAGAGAGAGAGAGAGAGAGAGAGAGAGAGAGAGAGAGAGAGAGAGAGAGAGAGAGAACTAAGTATGTTTCGTATCTATCATCAACACAAAATGCAGTAGACTAGAACGAGTTGCACGCATCATCACCAGCATCTTCAACAAAGAAATAGAGAGGAATAAGTCTCCCATACAGTATTCGTTCCTACCTTCCACGTTAAGTTGCTTTCTGGGGGAGGTGGGGGGGGGGGGGGGGGGGATTTTGGGGGGGATTTGTCTGAATGTACTGATGATGATGTATTGCTATGAGGAAGTGAGTTTTCTCCAAGCAAAAGTGGTAAAAACATCATGAAAAACGATACGAGAGAGAGAGAGAGAGAGAGAGAGAGAGAGAGAGAGAGAGAGAGAGAGAGAGAGAGAGAGAGAGAGAGAGAGAGTCTCTATGTTGTCATTCTTTCTGGCAGTTTAAAAACAAGTAATTGTTAGGCCAGGTTCAATGACCAGGACGTTGTATTAAGACGCTCTGGGAGTAAGTGACTGTACAACGACTGGGACAACTGAGTATATTTCTCACATTGATAGAAGAATAGCTTCTCGTATGCAGTAAAAGCAGTTGAATGGTATCATCCTGAAGCGAGGCAAGGGAATATTTTGTCTTGCATCCGTTCCGGGCATGCCAAGAACTGTCTAGCAACATTTTCAAATCTATCATTGTCAGAAAAGTGACTCGAAATCAAACTAAATGACAGCAAACAAGAATATAGATATCACACAGTGCAATAGCAAAGAATGTTGCATTTGAGCAGTAACCAATTTCAGTGTGGGTAATAGTTTTGTTTGTCGAGAAAAGCAAAACAAAAGAAAACAGTATAGAATCTGTTTGAGCGTCTGATCGTTTCCTGAAATATTCTGGTTGATTTTTTTTGGTGTGTTTTTTTTTTGCTATTTAGCAAAGAAATGAAACAAAGACAACGAAAATCTTCTGCGACATTATTAGTGGAGCACTAAATACAAACTCTGTTGAATCCAGGATATCACTGAAACATTGCTCCTTTCTAGAGAGCAAATCGCTGGTCGTTCTTATCATCAGTCATTTGATTGCAGATTTATGTGCTTAAAAAGTCAGAATATAGGTACATGTTTACTAGCAACTGTATCGTAAACTCAGCGCAAACCCAACTACCTATGCCCCCTCCTCCGACTTCTTACTGTTAATGTACAGAAAACATTAACACAAACCTCATATGTCTGTTACGTTTTTCATGTCAAAGGACATAACCCTGAGTGACAGGCTGGAAAAAGCTAAGTTTTTAAGCAATTCTTGATGTTTAGAAAAAAACAATTGTCAGTAGTTTACATCAAATGTATTTGGCCGGATCTTAGGATTTCATTAAACTGGATAAATTTGGTGGCACAGGTTATCATGTCTTTTTTATGCGGCATTTGCTGTCTAAGAGGTGTCAAGTTTCTCTCTCTGATATCAACACCTCACCTATTGACATGCCCACGTATTTTTCCAGCTCCCTCACTCCACGCTCCTCCCACATTCCTCTACCCACCCACCCCCACCTCCACTATCACATTTTGTTACAGAAGAAACAAAAAACTCTGACAGAAACATTATGAGTGAAACAAAACCATTCAAACCAAATTGA
>JADBJO010003122.1:57500-62500 GCA_016801955.1 Conus betulinus
ACACACACACACACACACACACACACACACACACACATACATACACACACACACACACACACACACACACACACACACACACACACACACACACACACACACACACACACACCTTGTATTAAGAAAAATGCCAGATCTTCCAGTTTATTATTTCAGACAAATACCTTCTCTTATAATTCGATTAAAGCTTAATGCTTTGAAAACAAAGTTTAGTAAAAATACTAATTGTATCGGTGGTAAAGAGATAACACTAAACCACATTTTGCTCAATTGTCACGAGTTGACTACTTTCTTACCAACATCATTACGATCCAATACTTTTTCTGAAAAAAAAAACTTGCAAGATCTACTTTCGAATAATTCACTGCTGATCGAAATTGCTGAATACTTAATACATAGTCCGATTGGGTTTTTATTTAGATAGTTTTGAGCTAACTCATTTTGTTTAAGATAGTGAAGGATTTTTGTTTTCTTGCTATATGTTAGTTTTTTGTTTGTTTTTTTCCCCCCACTAATTGTTGTATTTAAGATTATTGATCTGTTTATCGTTCAGTTTAGACACATATACAGATACATGCACGTACACACTCACATACAAAGGCCTACATTCATGCTTACACAACACATAGGCTTATTCGTTTAATCATTCATTCAGTCAGCCACTCTCTCCTTTCATTCACGTCTAATATCACTCAAAGTGAACAGACGTTAAACAGAAGTACGAACGAACGAACGAACGAACAGCACACACAGACACAGACAGACAGACAGACACAGACACAGACACAGACATATACATACATACAAACATACATACATACATACATACAGACAGACAGACAGACAGACAGACAGACAGACAGACACACTCACACACACACCCACACCCACACACTCACACCCCACACACACCCCCACACACACACACACACACACACACACACACACACACACACACACACAACTTTCCCCCATTCCACCCTGGCTTCCAAAAATAACAGTATGGGAAGTCTAAGGGGAAGGAGTCGATCCACAGGATAATGGACCCCCGCAAACCCTGTGAGGCGACAAAGTGGTCGTTAACAGTCCGGCACCGTGATGTACATCCCAGCTGTCCCAGACAGTGTCAACAAACCCGTCCCGTGAAACGGCACCAGAGGCTGGCCCGCAGTCATCCATTTCAGCAGGCGATAGTTCCTGACTCGTCGTGGAACCATACACTAGGTGCTGCCTTTCCTGGGTCTTGGGTTCATTTTACACCCTCCTACCCACCCCTCATCGCACTCCCTCCTCCTTCACCCCTCCCCCACCCCCGTCTCCCATGGGGATGCCGGATTTTTTTTTTCAGAACAACTTGGAACCTTGCATTGTGGAAGTTTTGTGCTGCTAATTCAACATTTTTGTCACTCTCTTTCACTGTCCCCTTGTTTGTGTTTTTGAAAATCCTTTTCTTGTCCCTCTTGATAGTCATTCTCTGTTTTAAGAAAAAAAAGTTTTTGGAAAAAAGGTTATTCGTGACGCATTCTCTCTTTTTGTACCTAAAGATCTTTGCATTGTTTTCGAATGTAGAATTTATGTCAGCGTTGTGTGTATTGTGTATTGTTGTACTGTCTTAGAGGACAGGACTTTTTATGCAGGCAGCCCTGGAAAAGGCTGTCCTATGATAATGATAGGTTAAAGGAATGCTCCTATTTGCCCTAAGGGCAGCGAACTTTCAAAGGTTCACCATGTCTACGGCATGGCATGACGGAAGACAGTATTCGCCCCTCTCCTTCCGCTGCCTTTAACTTTCCCTGAACTGAATCAGATACCCATTTACTGCAGGATGGACAGAGAGGGTTTACGAGCCGAAAATATCCGACCCCACGAGTGGCTCGAACTCACGGTCGGAGGATCCGTAGACAATGGCTCTGATCATTTGACCACGGGGCCCTACCCTATAATAAGAGTGAAACTTTAAATACAATGACCAGGAACATTTTGCACACAGACTGCATTGGAACAAAAATGTCATGACAAGAAAGAATAAGCTGCAATACACTGCAGTACAACCCAACACAATACAACTCAGAACAATGTAATTTGACACGTTAGTATACAAGCACAGTGCAACACAGCAACGTAAACTGCAAAGGTGGCTCAGTGGAAAATGGTGTCACCTAGAAGTCAGAATCTGTGGTTCAAATCCGCTATGGAACGCCCTTTTTTTTATTTTTCTGTCTTTTTTTGACTACAATTTTTTAAAGTGGGTAATCTGTGTGCTAGTCTTTCGGATTAGACAATAAATAAGGTCCTGTATGTACCATGTACTTAACAAAAGTAAACGAACCCGAGAGAAGGCAGTTGTTTGTGGCCAAACTGTGTAGGAAAACGTACTTCGTTGTGTAAACAAAACTATCTGCAGGTGGCACTGTACTAGAGCTATGTGATGTCCCGAGAAAAAAAAAAAGGTCAGGGACGTTACCAATGGAAGCCATTTCATTGGTCTAAAGGCCACCACCAAGCAGCAAAACAAAGGGTGGCCGACGTGAGAATGAAGTCACTGAGACAAACTAATGAGAGGATGATTCAAAGAGAAAAAGAAAAAGGACTAGGGCGACCCTTCATTATTGGATGATGACTCACACCTTTACGTACAGAAACGTAGCCGTGTGACCTTTATCGGTCGTTGACCTTTTTTTTTTTGTGTTCGCCTTGAATGAGGACATCTCTCTTCTGTTTCTCTCTCTCTAAAAGTCAGCCAGACACCCCGATTATTACAGTGAATCACAGTAGTTTTTTTTTTTTTTTTTTGGAGAGAGAGAGAGAGAGAGAGAGAGAGAGAGAGAGAGAGAGAGAGAGAGAGAGAGAGAGAGAGAGAGAGAGAGAGAGAGAGTGAGAGAGAGAGAGAGAGAGAGAGAGTCCTTTACGTGTTTTTATACCATTTCTTTCACAGGTAAGATCACACACACACACACACACACACACACACACACACACACACACGCACACACGCACACCGCACGCACGCACGCACGCACGCACGCACGCACGCACGCACGCACGCACGCACGCACACACACACACACACACACACACACGCGCGCACTCAAATGATGGACCTTGAAGCTTGGCATACACTTTCAAATTTATAACCCCAACCATACTGAAAAAAAAAAACCTGCTACCGATTTAAAACACTACACGTTGAAATACTAAGTATGGCAGCGCTTTACTTCCTTCCCACACCATTTATTCAAAGTACACTTCACACTTTTGCTTATAAATGGAGCTGATGAACTGGAGCTGGTGTCCAAACCTGCTTGAAGAGAAAGAAAAAGCAAATTCAACAAGGGGACACGTTTGACTGCCCGGCCTCCGCTTAGGCTTATGATACAAGTTGTCCCGGTGTTCCGATGGACTGTTTTGTCATATTGTCCACATTTGGGTTTCATGACCTTCCTGTGCTTCGATGAACTAAACTAATAAATAAAAAAAACAAAAACCCGTCAGTGATAAAGGAATGCCGCAGCAATAGAAGCAGCAGCCATCACTTCTGTAGTAGAAGCAGCATCAGAAACATCAGCAGGACCACCAGCAGCAGAAAGAGCAGCGGAAGAAGCAGTTTTTAGGACACCCATCACCACCACACACCACCGCCACCACCACCATTATCATCATCATTATCGTCGTCATTAACACTATCATCATCATCATCATCATCATCATCATCATCATCAGCAGCAGCAGCAGCAGCAGCAGCAGTAGCAGTGGCAGCAGTAGCAACAACGGCAGCAGCAGCAACAACAACACCAGTATCTATTTCCTGAAATCCACAGAGCTTGTTTATGATAGTATCAGCCCCGTTCCCTCTCTACACCTCTCAGTTTCTGTCCCCCCCTTCCCTCCCTCTCCCCACGTCATCCCTCCCCCCTTTCCCCTGGATACCCTCGCTCTCTCACTCTTCTCACCCCTTTCCAACTTTCTGTCCAATCCCCTCCCCTGTCTTATTCTGTGCGTCTGGCCTTTCTCGGAGTAACTTCCCTTGTCTGTTTACCAGCAAGACACCCTTTCGACAGCTCAGGTAAGATTCGTCTGTTTTTTCAAGAAAAACTGCCGTCATGCCGTTGACAGGCTGCCATGTCCACTAGAGAGTTTCCTGAATTTTGTTTTACAGCAGGAAATGACTCTATCATCACCCCAAATCGAAGGCAGAGGGTATTAAACAATGTCAGCTCTATGAGCAGAAAGCTTGCTTGGATTCCTTCCTGTTCCCCTGATCACCATACTCAAACCCTGGTGAGTGCACTCTTCCACATTTTTTCTCCTCCTATGAAACAATTTGTTGTTCTCAGGTTGACAGTAGTTAGCGGCCGGCCCAATGCCGCGCTGTTTTCTGACGTAAACGCCGGTCACCGGTGTAAAGGGATAAAAAGAAGAAAGCAGAAATGAACAGAAATTGGCAGAAAAAAAAAGGCGAGTGCCCATTTACCCTTGCCATGCAGTCTGTTTTTAACCCCCCCAGCCACTTTTTCTTCTACAACAAATGGCAATGCTAGGGAGAACAGTAGTGACATTCTTTAATCTGACAACCATTTTCTGGTTCTTATTCTACGGTATCAGCGCGACACACACACACACACACACACACAACAGTGATGGCCATCAAATCAGCAGGAGCCAGAGTGAACCGGATTTACAGTCCATGGCATCACTCTGTGAGAAAGGTGCTGAATCTGACGATGGCTTTGATGAGCAAAGTGAAGGTGTGTGTGTGTGTGTGTGTGTAAAATGGTGTACCACCACGGAGCGTTTGAAATCACCCTACCGATTCCAACGCAGCATGAAACTACCGTGGGAACCAAGTACAGCTGAACATTGGTACTCGTCAGTGTATCGGTTCATCGAGGGTGCAGTCGGAAATCACAATTAAATACATGATAGGTAGGTGCTGAAGAACTAACAAGCAAAATGGACAATGTCAATAATATTCTCAAGGATGATGTAAAAGTGAATTGGAG
>JADBJO010003122.1:77500-80000 GCA_016801955.1 Conus betulinus
CACTGGTGGTGGTGGTGGGGGTGGGGGGGGGGGGGGGGGGGGGGGGGGGAAGGGGGGGATGCCCGTCCCCTCCCCCTCTTCCCCTCACCTCCCATGCCATGACCCAATTCTGTCAAAATGTTGCGTTGACTAATACTGAGCTGGAAGGGATGCTGATCTAGATCTCTGTTGGAACTGCTCAGTGGTCACAGACGCTTGGGATCTTTCTTCGTTGATATGGCGTGTACACACAGGAGGGATTCGTTGACAGACTTCGCGTCGTGATGAGGAAGAGGGTGTAGTCCGTAAATATTTTGTTGCAAAAGATAGGCCCCCTCCTCACTGGGGAGGGAGGACGGAGAGACCGTGAGCGCGTGTGTTGGAAAGTCTTTCAGAACTGCCTTGCTTTGATCCGGGTAGACTGACATCCCTGGTGCTGTCATCTGATCTGCTTTCAAAGAAGTGATTGTTTTGCTTCAAAGAACAAACAGAAGGTAACCCAGATGGTATCCATCCATCCTTAGTGGTCTCTGCGTAATCAGAGATTAAGGAAGGAAAGCCGTTCCCCCCCTTTCCCTTTCACCTCCTCCACTTTCTTTTCCATCTCGCTCTCTCTCTCTCCCTCCCTCCCTCTCTCTCTCTCTGCGCGCCTCTGTTTCTGTATGTTCTTTTCAGTCAGTCGGTCTCTTTCTCTATCTGTCTCCTTCGCAAATATCGATCGTTTTGTGCAAACCCTCATCTCATCCCGTCTCTCTCTTTCTCTCTTTCCTTCTTGCCTCTTGTTTGTTCTTCTGCTGTCCATCATCTACCAGCACCAATCAATGTTGGCATTTATTTGACATGTGAATTATCAACGCTGATGAGCCTACTATAGATAAACGAATTATCCAGCTAACATTTGCCTATTCCACGGAAGTCCGCGAAGGCGCTGAACCATTTTTCTGTCATATTGTTGACGATTTTATCCACGATGCAACTGCTCACAAATCAAAATGCCATATGCTTTTCCCCCTCTAGTTGTTTCCCCCCTTTCCATTCCTTTGATCAAAATTGTATTCCTTCTGGTCTCCTTGACCGCATGAGAAAGGGAAAGAATGAAATGTGGCAAAAGAAAGGTCCGGAAAAGAATGAAGTTAATGTGAGAAAGGGACAGTGTATGATGATTTGGAGGAAGGGATGTGTATTTTGGATGGAAGGGAAGACAGGAATGATAAACTGTAATGTTACAGTCTAGTGCACCACACACAGCGTTTCCAGGGCTATCAGGCACATACGTGTGTGTGTGTGTGTGTGTGTGTGTGTGTGTGTGTGTAGGAAGGAATTCTGTTTTACGTCTCGTCACACATATAGGTGATTGCAGACGTCTAAATAACATAGTGTTTACAATTTTAGACTATTATCAAAAAAAGAAGAGAAGAGGACGATATGGTTACATAGAACAAAAAACGATAAATGAATTATATGACAGTAACTATGAAAAATTTAGACAAAAAACAACTAAAGTAATCTAACTTACGATTATGATTATAAAATGTTCCTTAATGGACTTACGATTATGATTATAAAATGTTCCTTAATGGACTTTCCAAAAGGTTTCTCGTTAATTTAACAAGAGAAACAACTGGCAACGAATCTAAAAAGTCAAAACACATTAACATGCCCAGTGTCAGCACTTGGTATAACACCATTCAAAAAGGGTTTCGTTAGTTCACAATCAAAAATCACATGTTGAACTGAAAGATCCCCACGACATACACACTTAACAGTCTGGCAATACTTTGTTCGTACGGAATTACATAAAAGTCTAAAAGTCAGGCTTGAAACCGGTCGGCTAATCGACACAAAGTTTGACAGAGTTTGCTGACGAGGTTTTGATGAGGAACTGTATTGACTCCAGAAATCCCTCTCGATTATATGACTAATTTCCATGTGTGACAACGGACAGTCAACCTTAATACTACCTAAATATATTCTTTGCTCCCCTTTTTGCTGCTCTATCTACTTGATCGTTAAAAACGAAGGAGGTGTGCGATGGAACCCAAGAAAATACAACATTAGTACCTTTCATGTAAAGACAGTGCAACACATTTACTTAATCTCAAATAATAATTCCTCTCTCTATGTATTTTCATAACAATGCAAATTTTTTTAATACTGAATGTGAATCAACACAAAACAGGATATTAAACATTGAGACTGGCAAGGAAATTAAATAATTTAATGCCATCAGGACAGCAACAAGTTCAGCTGTAAATATGGAATGACCCTTACCTAAATAATATGATTTTTCAGCTTTGAAATCTGGAATTACAAAGCCAGATCCCGCACTACCATCATCAAGAACTGAGCCGTCAGTGTATACTTTTGTGTGTGTGTGTGTGTGTGTGTGCGTGCGTGCGCGTGTGTGTGCGTGCGTCGTGCGTGCGTGCGTGCGTGTATGTGTGTGTGTGTGTGTGTGTGTGTGTGTGTGTGTGTGTGTGTGTGCGTGCGTGCGTGTGGTGTGTGTGCGTGTGTGGGTGAG
>JADBJO010003122.1:92500-105000 GCA_016801955.1 Conus betulinus
CACAGTGTGCGTTACCTTCCGGTATGTTTGTGTACAGCGTCATCAATATAGAATAGAAAACAAAAATCAAGCACGTATGTCTGCATGCATATACACATGCCACAACTCCACCCCACACTATCACTTCTATCTTACCCACTTGCTTACGCTGTGCAAAACAATGAAAGGAAGGAATAAAGAAAGAAAGGGAAAAAAATGAAGAAAAAAAAAAGGAAAGAAGGCATGATGGTAGAAACAGGAAATCCGAGATGGGCAAAAAGGATAAAAAAGACGACAAGATATCGGGAGTGGGAGGGGAGGGGAGGGGAGGGGAGGGGCTGGAGGTGGGGGAGTAGAAGGGGCAAGGCTGGAAATTTACGGGAGGAGAAGACCGGGAACAAAAAATAGTGGAAGGAAATGATGATGATGCGACCTTTCTGCCAGAAGCCTTCGGAAGATGGAGATCACGAGGAAGGGAGGCGAGAGGAGAGAGAGAGAGAGAGAGAGAGAGAGAGAGAGAGAGAGAGAGAGAGAGAGAGAGAGGAGGAGAGAGAGAGAGAGAGAGATGTGGTGCAGTGTTTTCTGGCGAGAGGCAGAGACCTCGTGGGACCAGATGAAGATTAATGTACGTTTTGAACGAAACCAGATGGGCTGTAAGTACTATGGTACGACAGGCAGGCAGATAGAAAGATAAACTGGAACTGTCCAAAGTGTCTGTGGACTTTGGAACACTCTTAAACTTAGTGAAATAAACATGTTTTGTCTCATGCGCAAAAGGCGCACACAGGAAAACCAAAAAGAAGAAGATCAAATTTATTTCTAAAAAAAAGTTTCATACTTCAAAGGTAAACTACATGGATTCTAATTATACCCAAAACGATCTCTGGACAATGACTATGTCTATACAACAGACCTGTTTGTTTACTTGTTCGTTTATTATCTTTCATCTTTTGCATATAGTCTGTGCAACATTTGTTTCTAAAATAACGTTTTGACTCTACATGCCTTCTTCAAGTAAAACAAAAAAAAAACAACAAACAATCTCTTCTTTCTCTCATTCTTTCCCGCCCCACCGCCCTTTTTAATCACTTCTGTCATTTTTTTTTTGTCCTTTTTCTCAAGATCATTTACAACACAATGATTTTAAAACGTCTTTTTTTTTGCTGCCCCAGTGGCTCTACTTTTATCAGTTGTGAATGCTTGCAATTGTCTGGATTTTCTTGTTTACATTTTGCTTTTTCTGTGCGTATGTAATCATTCTGTTATTGGTTTGCTGGATACAAGTACTAACAGACGTTTGTTTTTTTCTTCTATGTTTACAGTTGTTGTTGTCATAGTGTTTGTTTGAAGTGGATGTGGGATAGGTAAGCTGCGAGAGCTCACGTGCAGCTTTTCGTTTATGATCCCTCGCGTCTTGATGGCGGCGCAGTTAACCGTTAGAAAAGACCTCAAAGTAATGAAGAAATGAAATGAAATATAAATTAGGAAATGTTTGAAGGAGTGTTTCTGAGTGTGCTTTCAAGTGTGTCGGAACCCCTTCCCCCTCTCTTTCCCGCTCTATTTACACACACACACACACACACACACACACACACACACACACACACACACACACACACACACACACACACACACACACACACACACACACACACACACACACACACACACACACACACACACACACACACACACTCGACTCACACACACAGTCTAAGCATGAAACCTACTCCATTGAACCCTTCATCCCCACTCCAAACTCTGTCTACTACTACTCTTCCCCTCCCCCTACCCACCATCCTCTCTCCCTATCCCCGACCTCTCTCTGTTTTTTTTGTTGTTTGTTTGTTTGCTTTTTTTGGTTCTTTTGCCATGATTGTCATTATTACGTGTATGAATTGTCTGCTTGTCATTATAAAATTACATTACAATATTGGTATGTTGAATTGTCAGTATGAATGACATGTGTTGAAATAATGTGTGCACGATAAGGACAGACCATAAGAATGGGCCATGGCCTAGAATCTTCATCGTTGCGTATCAAAGATCAATCAATCAATCAATCAATCAATCAATCAATCAATCAATCAATCAATCAAATCAATCAATCAATCAATCAATCAATATCTCTCTCTATCTCGCTCTCTCTCTCTGTCTCTCTCTGTCTCTCTCTCTCTGTCTGTCTGTCTGTCTGTCTGTCTGTCTGTCTGTCTGTCTCTCTCCTCTCTCTCTCTCTCTCTCTCTTTTCTCTTTCAACTTTTTTCATAAAAAAACACGACTTTGTGATTGTCCACATTGACACACCAGTACAGGCCCAAGTTCTGGCTACACAGATCTATACACCACATCTGTGTTTGCCCCTGAGAAAAGGTGTGCCTACATACAGTCTGCCTCAGTTCTGGCTACACAAAGATTTATACACCACATCTGTGTTTGCCCCTGAGAGAGGTGTGCCTGCATACAGTCTTTCCCAGTTCTGGCTACACAGATTTATACACCATATCTGTGTTTTGCCCCCCCCCCCCCCCCCCCTGAGAAAAGGTGTGCCTACATACAGTCTGATCTTCCTGAAAGAGGATGCTGTTAATCCACTCTGAACCATATGTTGTTAAATGCCCACTGACCATCCATAGTGTCTTGCCTGCATTTTACCTACATGCTTGTAAAAAAATTCATGAAAAGTGATCGACTTTAATGTGCCTCACTGCATCCTGAAACTTGACATAACAAATTTAAAGAGAGAGAGAGAGAGAGAGAGAGAGAGAGAGGGAGAGAGAGAGAGAGAGTGTGTTGCATGGTTACCACCACCACCACCCCTACCGCATCCCCGACACACACACACACACACACACACACACCACACACACACACACACACACACACACACACACACACACACACCGCGCGCGCGCGCGCGCGCACGCACACACACACACATTTACACACATTTACACACACACACACACACACACACACACAACACACACACACACACACACACACACCACACACACGCATGCACGCACACCACGCGCACGCGCGCACGCACACAGAGAGACACACACACAGAGTGAAGAAGGCACATGATAAGTTTTCACAAAAAAAAACCTTTTAATCCACAGAGTAGGAAACATAAATGACATATGCATTGCATTGCGACTCCTTGACGAAAAGACAAAGAAATCCTTAAAGGAAATGATAATGTAGGACGTGAAGTGTTGATCTAATGAATAGAGTTAATGAATCAGTAGCGAATGAGAGGACGTGAACTGATCTGGGAATGAGCGTTGGTAATGAAGGTGCTGTACACGGTACGCAGAGAGAGAGAGAGAGAGAGAGAGGGAGAGAGAAGAGAGGAGAGAGAGGAGGAGGAGGGGTGAGGAGGAGGAGAGAGAGACGAGAGAGAGAGAGAGAGAGAGAGCTTGGTGTATGTTTCTATTATAAATGAATTTTGATTTAATGCCTTTGCAGTTTCATTATTGACACCAACGCATATAACAATTCTTGTTGAAAGCGCCTATACACGACAACACGATCTGTTCATTACATGACAAGAAAGGAAAAAAAAAGTCGGAGTGTGAAAATGATATAGAATGAAAGGACAGAAAAAGAACATTGAAGGAAGAAAGGGAAAGAGAACAAAAGTCAGAAATATATGAAACCAGCTAAACCACTTATGATAAACAGTAAGATTGAAAAAAAAAAAAAACAACTTTGATCTTTGGAAGAAAATATTCTAAATATCGTGAACTTGGTCTTCCAAAACAGAGTACACAGAGACCGTGACGCTTGTTGATGTCAAAAGATTTGTCTTGAATTCATAGCTGATGAAAAGTCCTTAAAGATGATTTTCACCCTGAGAGCCACAAACCAGATATACACAAGATGATGAAGCGTAACCCCACCAGGTTTGAGGAGTGACAGTGCTTTAGAAAGAAAATATACTATTGGGCAGATTGGCGTCGCGTTGGTTTAATAACAGTATTGTTTATATCGTGCTTTTACTTCAAACAACAAAATGCATTTTGAGCAAGTGATTCACTATCTAATAATTGAAAAAAAAAAAAGGAAAAAAAAAAAAAGGAAGGAGAGAGAAGAGAGAGAGAGAGAGAGAGAGAGAGAAGAGAGAGCGGAGGAGAGAGAGAGAAGAGAGAGGAGAGTAGAGAGAGAGAGAGAGAGAATGAGAGGGAGAGAGATTGAGAGAGAGAGAGAGATGAGAGGGACTAAGAGAGGAGTTATGAGAGGCCTCTTGGAGAGGGAGACAATGAGAGAGAGAGAGGGAGAGAGAGAGAGAGAGAGAGAGAGAGAGAGAGACGGAGGGAGAGGGAATGAGAGAGAAGAGAGAGAGAGAATTGAGATGAGACCAGAGACGGAGAGAGAGAGATGAGGAGAGAGAGAGAGAGAAGAGAGAGAGAGAGAAGAAGATGAGAGGAGAGAGAGAGAGAGAAGGGAGAGAGAGACGAGAGAGAGAGGGTCTCGTAAATGTTATGCAGCTGTCTGTATTCTTATCATGAAAACCAAAGACATGCTGATATATCATTTTGACATATGGACATCAGATAAAATCTAATAACGAAGTCAGCTGCACACCATCCAGATGCTCTCTTCCCGCCCTGTTCAACTTTTTGTTTTCAAGTATCGTCCTGGCTTAGCAATGTTGAAATAGTGCCCATCTTCTCTCATCCTTTTTCACCACTTATTACCCCCCCCCCCTTTTTTTTTTTTTTTTCGAAGCGATGTGACTTTTATCTGTTTAGATGGTGGGTGTGTGTGTGTGTGTGTGTGTGTGTGTGTGTGTGTGTGTGTGTGTGTGTGTGTGTGTGTGTGTGTGTGTGTGTGTGTGTTCGCGCGCGCGGGGGCGCGCGAGCGCTTTGCACTTGACATAAACACCTAGGCATTGAAGTGCACCAGCAGATCTCATGAAGTGGGGAGAGTGGCTGGAAGTGCGCTGTCATAAACAGTAATCAGTGTGCGCGTAAGACGGCCCCCAGCTGTTTTTCATCAAGCCCTGACAGCTGGATGGGTGTTATGGATTAAGAACAGGTGCGTGTGCGTTCTTCTTTGAGAGACAGGGCTTTGAAACGAACATTGAAACGAGACAGTCTGATGGGGTCAGGTTGTCCACCTTCCTGTCTGTATGACCCTGTTAGTCTCTGCTCCTTACCTGCCTGCCTCCATGTCCACTCTGTCTGTGATACACACACACACGCAGACGTATATACACATGCAAGTCCACATTTTTGTTTGCTTGGGCTCGATATCACAGACGCATAGACATACAGACACACAAAGAGACAGACAGACTGGTTCACACACACACACAACACACAAACACACACACACACACACACACAACACACACACACACACACACACACACACACACACCACACACACACACACACACACACGCGCGCGCGCGCGCGCGCGCGCGCGCGCACATATGCACATGCATACCAGGCTGTTCTACATCCTGCCGTCAATGAAGAACAAAGAGAAATAGTATGCAATTACTTAAAGCTTCTTTTTATCAAAAAAAAGAGAGAAGACCTAAACAGCAATATATAAACACAATGCAATGAGTACAAAGAAATCTTTTAAAGAGATCCAAACATTACTGGAGCATTGTGAACAGGAAGTGAGATTAACTGAAAGCAGAAGAAACAAATGTGTTGTGTGTGTGTGTGTGTGTGTGTGTGTGTGTGTGTGTGTGTGTGTGGTGTGTGTGTGTGTGTGTGTGTGTGTGTGTGTGTGTGGTGTGTGTGTGTGTGTGTGTGGTGTGGTGTCTCTTCGTGTGTGTGTGTGTGTGAAGGAGGAGAGAGAGAGAGGAGAGAGGTTGATGAGGGGAGAGTGAGAGAGGGAGAGTGGAAGCGATGGGAGAGACCCAGAGAGACACACAGGAGATAGATTCGAGTGTGTGTGCCTGGGTGGTGTGTGAAAGGAGAGAGAGGGGGATTACATGATAAACGTTCTTCTTTGTTAGTTGAGAGAGAGAGAAAAAATCTGAGAGAACTGGAGGACGAGGGAGAGAGCGGGAGAGGGGAGAGAGAGAGAGAGAGGAGGAGAGAGGAGAGAAAGAGGAGAGGAGAGAGGCGAGAAATAGAGAGAGAGATGAGGAGAAGAGAGGGAAAGATGAGGAGAGGCTTGAGAGAGGGGGGGGAGAGAGATGGTGACATGAAGAGAGAACCTGTTATATGAGGAGAGAGGTAAAAAACCAAGAGAGAGGGTGAGGGAGAGAGAGAGAGAGGACGATCGAGAGAAGAGAGAGAGAGAGAGAAGAGAATTCAGGAGAAAGAGAGAGAGAGAGAGGGACAGGATTGAGAGAGAGAGAGAGTGGAGAGAGCGAGCGAGAGAGCCAGAGAGAGAGGGGGTCTATCTAACATAAAAAAGTTTCTGTCTTTGATTGGTGGTTGATCTTGATATTTGTCAGGCTAGTTTCAGTATTCAAAAATCTGTTAAGACGCATTTCCTGGTTGTGAGCACGTGCACACAACACATCATAGGCTATACATTACATGATTTCCACACTTGGAAAATTAAAGATGACAGGAAAAGACAAAAAAAAACAACAGAGAGTAAGCGAGAAAAATACACCAAACAGAGAGACGGAAAGACATAATAAAGAAAGAAAGACATGCGAGGGGGGAAAAGAGAAAAAGACCAAAGAATGTAAGAAGCACAAAAAAACACACTAAAATATCTCATCATAATAAAAACCAAAAAGGGCACACTTTTCCGCGAAAATTGAACACTTTTTTTCTGTTGAACAAAAAACCCCAAACGATCTATGGAAGTAGAACTCTTAACCTTAAAGAAATCACACAAAAAAGTAGCTTCCAAAACCCAGGTTACAGACTGTGACGTTAGTTAAAGTAAAAACATTCGCCCTGAATTTATAGCCCATAACAGTCTTTGAGGACGATTTCCTCTTGACAGCCATAAAACTAATTTCACACAACTTGATGATGCACTTTCCCTGCCAAGTCTCTGGGGTGGTGGTGATTAGGCAGATTTGGGGCGCAAAAAAATATAGTTTACTTCGTGATTTTGCTCAAGTGAAGAAAATTAACTTTCAGCACGTAATGAATTACCTGAATTGTAACATGTTACACACACACACACACACACCACACACACACACAACACACACACACACACACACACACACACACACACACACACACACACACACGCACACACACACACACATGCACACACAATACACACACACACGCACACACATACACACACGGACACACACACACACACACACACACACACACACACACACACACACACACACACACCACACACACACACACACAACACACACACACACAACACACACACACACGCACACACACACAGACACACACACTCACACACACACACACACACACACACCCCCCCCCCCCACCTTCCCGTCTAATATCACTTAAGGGTGAACAGACGTAAAACTAAAGAACGAACGAACATACACAAGAGAGAGAGAGAGAGAGAGAGAGAGAGAGAGAGAGAGAGAGAGAGAGAGAGAGAGAGAGAGAGCTACATAATTACAATTATGTTCCTTTTCGACAGCAAACATTCTCAATTAATTTGCTGGGACATTTTCATTCTCATCATCAACAAAT
This sequence comes from Conus betulinus, assembly GCA_016801955.1. Lineage (NCBI taxonomy): Eukaryota > Metazoa > Mollusca > Gastropoda > Neogastropoda > Conidae > Conus > Conus betulinus. The sequence continues at coordinate 100,111 of JADBJO010003122.1, forward strand.
ATGAATTTTAAAAAATTCAAAACACTCACACACTGCATGCATGCAATGCTACACACAGGTGAACAAGAAGCATGCCAGAAAGATTACAGTAAAGAGAAACCAAACTAGAGAAGGGAGGGGAAAAACACAAAGGAACAGACAAAGAGAAAAAGAAAGAGAGAGACATAAGCAAAATGAACAAAACAACTTATATTCATAATCAAAACACAAAAAAGGATCATTTCAATGAAGTTGAAATGTTTTCATCTGTTGAATGAAAAAGACGCAGGGAAATGGATCCTTTAATGTGAAATAACCCCCTCCCCTAGTTTCTTATATGAAAACAAGAAGAGAAGTTTTGAGCTGCCAAACAAAGGAACAAAGACATAACATAACAAACACAACGCGTTTTGACTTTTTAGGTCTTCTTCAGGCAGGAGAAAAAAAATAACATGAGAAGACAGGTTTTGTTGTTGGGTTTTGAGCAGGGAGAAATACCGGGTGACAAGTGTGGTGATTTTATTCAGTGTGGAGTGCACAAGCAGATTTTTTTGAAGTTTTTGTCAAAACTACAGTAATCATGGGTTTGGTTGGAAGTGCAGGTTTGTGATCTTCTATTATATCACGGTTGGACTTGAGGATCCTGCAGATGGGAAGAGTGCGTGGCTGGAAGAGGAGGCCTGCAGTGGGTCTGCCTATTCCTTTTGAAGAGTGGGCTTCCAAAGCAGTTGTTGTGGACAGGGCCGTGGCCTAGCTGAGAGCATCATTCATTACAGTGTCGAGGTATCCATGGTTGGTGAAAAACTCAAACATTGTGTCTGTTGGCCAGGTGAAATCCTGGTTCATCAGAGCAGAGTCTGTGCAGGTAGAGGAATTCAGAGTAGTGAATGTTGTATTTTGTGGATAGGTGGTGGGAATATGTGTGGTCCAGGTACATTGGGAAGTTTGTAAAAAACAGGTTTGGGCTGATTTGGAAATGGTGTATGTAAATTTGATGAATGGGTTAAAGTTTCTGAAAGCCAGGTTTAAGGCTACGACATAAGTTAATATGCAAAGATTTGCGATGAATTTATAGCAGCTGAATAAAAGACTCTGATAGGGTCCAGTTGTCTGCCTACCTTTCTTTATGGCTCTGCTACTGTTTGTCTGCTTATCTGCTTATATGTGAGCATACATACACGGACACATACGAGTGCACATGCACACGTATTTGTTCAGACTAACACACAGACGCACAGGCACACAGATGCACACACACACACACACACACACACACACACACACACACACACACACACACACACACACACACACACACACACACACACACACAAACAACTCATTCACATACGCAGACACACCAGGCTAATTTACACTCTGTCCTCCATGAAGAGCATTTCACTTCTTAAGGAATTACTTTTTTTTTTGTTGAAAATAGAACAAACACTGAATAATGTTATAGACTGTAATACGTCGAGAATGTGGAAATCTTTTAGAGAAAAACAAACATATTGAAATCTTTGAATGAGGGATGAGAAATCTGGAGAAGGGTAGAAAAATGTGTATGTGGGTAAATATGTGTGCATGCCATGCATGCGCGTGTATGTGTGTGTGTGTGTGTGTGTGTGTGTGTGTGTGTGTGTGTGTGTGTGTGTGTGTGTGTGTGTGTGTGTGTGTAAATATGTGTGCATGCCACGTGTGTGTGTGTGTGTGTGTGTGTGTGTGTGTGTGTGTGTGTGTGTGTGTGTGTGTGTGTGTGTGTGTGTGTGCGTGCGTGTGCGTGTGTGTGTGTGTGTGTGTGTGTGTGTGTGTATGTGCGCGTGCGTTTGTGAGAGAGAGAGAGAGAGAGAGAGAGAGAGGAGAGAGAGGAGAGAGAGAGAGAGAGAGAGAGAGACGGAGACAGAGACAGAGACAGAGACAAAGACAGACAGATCCCCCATCAACAAGATAAATGTTCCTGTATCTTATTTCTTGAGTTTGGACAGTTTCATTATCAACGTAAAGAAGAATAAATTTCTTCATTGCAGGCACGTGCACACAACATTACCATTTATACATAATATGATTTTCGTTTGGGGAAATGATGGAAGACTGAAAGAAAAAAAAAAAAGAAAACCAAAGTAATGGAGGTGAGCCAAGAACACTGAAAGAGGGGGAAAAAAAAAAAAAGAAGAAAGCAAAGATTGAGACAAGAAAAAAAATGCAGAAAGAAAGTAAGAAAAACATAAAATTAGTAAAACCTTTTATCATGACCCCCCCCCCCCCCCACTCCTCCCGAAAGAGCGCATTTTCGTGAAACTGAAAGGCTTTCATCTGTTGAACTAGAACAGATATATAAAAATGGAATAAAAAAAAAATGCTAGCGTTCAAAAGCCGGGCTTACAGGCTATGACGTCAGAGTAAAAACGATTCGCACTGAATTTATGGCGTATTAAAAGTCTTTGAAGACGGTTTCCTCTTGAGAGGTTCCAAACTAATTACACACAATATGATGCAATAGTTTTCCTGCCCCGTCTCAAGGGTGACAGTGCTTTAGGAGCAAAATGTTACTGAGCAGGGGCATCGGATGGAGAGAGAGAGAAAAAAGTATTGTTCATTTCGCCTTATTGCTTCAGCGAGCAAAATTGATTGTCAGCAGGTGATTAATTATCTGAAAATAACGGGAAGACGTTAAACACACTCACTCATGCACACATGCTCGCGCAGCGCGCGCGCGCGCGCACGCACGCACGCACGCACACACACACACACACATACACACACACACACACACACACACACACACACACACACACACACACACACACACACACACAACATCGCAACATCTAAGGCCAAAAAAAAAAAACACCAGAGAGAGAGAGAGAGAGAGAGAGAGAGAGAGAGAGAGAGAGAGAGAGAGAGAGAGAGAGAGAGGCTCATGAACACTAGGAAGCACACATTCATTCCCCATACTCTTCTGGTCTCTATTTCATTTCATTCCGTCAATGGGTTTTCAATTTGTGGTGTGGTTTACTATACTATTAAGATCATAAAACGAAATGCTGGATGTAAGCTCTCGCAGCTAACTTAACTGATATCAACTGAAACAAATGCCATCACACAGAAAATATTTCCGTAAGCACTTGCACTTGCAAGAAACCAACCAATTTATCTTCCATTCTGCGCCCAATTAAGAGATAAGTGATCGCTCGTTCTTCGTTTTCATTGTCCTGAATGCCGTTTATCTCGCCAAAGACGACCAAAGAGGTCGAAACGCGTCCTGTTTTGTCTTAAATTTGCTTGTCGCTTTCATCCAGTGGAATAACAATATTAAAAAAAATTGTCAAAAAAAAAAAAGAAGAAAAAAAAAACATATCTAACGGAACAACGAAGACCACTTACATTTGTAAGTATTCGCAACACACACACACACACACACACACACACACACACACACACACACACACACACACACACACACACACACACACACACACACACACACACACACACAAACAAACAACAACAACAACAAAACTGTAGACACTAAAGCAAAGCAAACAAACAAAAAGAAACAAATAAAACATTAGCGATGCTAGTTTTGTTATGACGAAGTACAAAACTGACATGGATTTTCATCTGGTTCCTTTGTACCCCTCTGTTTCTTACCAACAAAATTTACGCCGTCTTCTCTCTCTCTCTCTGTCTCTCTCTGTCTGTGTCTCTGTCTCTGTCTCTCTCTCTCTCTCTCTCTCTCTCTCTCTCTCTCTCCCTCCCTCCCCCTCTCTCTCTCTTCGGTCTGTTGCCTCCGTTCTCTGTATGATCCCATCTTCTGAAAGACTCTGGCAGGGAGATCGCGTTCATCACCATTTTCCTTTCACTATTTCGTGTGCACGGTCTTTTAGTATTGGTATTCATTTGGTATGGGGATTCATCATCATTTCCTTTGACTACTTCTTGTGCACGGTCTTTTGGTATGGGTATTCATTTGGTATGGGGATTCATCATCATTTCCTTTCACTATTTCGTGTGCGAGGTCTTTTTCCACCTTTAAACTTCCAGGCTTCTCCTCCCGCCATCTTGTCTCCTTTTCTTTAACCATCTCTTCGTCTTTCTCTGTTTTTGTCTTTTTCAGCCATCGTTCCTTCCTTCCTTTCTCCCGTTTTTTTTCTTTCTTTCGCCCTCCCTTGCATTGTACTGCATCATGTAAACGGAAGGATGAGATAGGACTGATAGTGTGGGAGGGCTGAGGTGTTCAGGTGGCAGTATGTGTATGTCTGTGCTGTAGACACATGGTTTTGCATTTTGTTTCATTTTTTTTTTTTTTGGTATTGGTATTGGTTACATTAAACATGTTGGCATTGTGGATGATGTTCGTGTATGTGTTTTTGACATTGATGTGTACATGGAATTAAAAATGACTATAACGTTAAGAAAGAAGAGCAATGAATATTATCTTTTTTATTTACACGCATTACAAAGAAACGTACACACTCTGCGCAGTTTGGATGGGTATTTTTTTCTAATGTAAATACGTCTTCAAAAGTGAAGAAGAAATGAACAGTATAAGTGCACGTACTATATACACTTAGAAAAGCCTATGGAATTGGTAAAACTTATTCTGAATGTTATACTTGTGCATTGATATTCATCTTTTTTAGCTGCAATTCCTATGCACTAGTGACACCTTGATTGAACGAAAACTGAATATATCCCAGAAAAACTGGAATTTCACATGATGAAAGTCATTAAGATAATTCAAAAGTGCAATCGATCAGCATAAAAAAATGCGAGATAATTAATCACTGTAGCAGGTGAACACGTGTGTTCATGCCAGATAGTTCAATATTTTAATTGGAAAACCTTTCATTTGCGAGAGTTTAGTGTTGTAATTGGTCAACAGATATCTATGCGACTTCCAGTTCACAG
>JADBJO010003122.1:115000-120000 GCA_016801955.1 Conus betulinus
GGGGGATATGAAAAAAGGATAATCTACCTCGGTAATTACAACTTGAAAGGGAAAACTGTGTGCGTGTGTTCGTTCAATCGATCGGATGTGTGTTTTTATTAATTTTTTTTTTTTCCATGATAACACCTTGCAGGAACGCTCGTCATGAAGTACCCCACCAGAGAGGACTGTGCCGCACTGCTGGAGTCTGGTGTTGTTTGCTTGCATCCAACATATGCAGGACACTACCTGCTAAGTGGTCCATTGTTTGCATTAACTGATCAATCACAGACACAGCGTGAGTGAGAGTACCTTTTCTGAAGGTTACCTCCATTGTCAGTCCCTAAGAATCCGCCGACATAAAAGACTTCAACACAAACTCACCGGAGTGTGAGTGTTTGGGAAAACTGACAATGAGATCACCATGAGCGCAGGGCTTGGAGGCTACAAACACGTAACACTGTCAACCAGGTCTGAGGTATGTGGATTCCTGCAGTATTGGTCAGGAAATGTCAGCAACAGTTTCAAACATGCAGGCATTAACGTTGATACACTGACTGGTGTGGATGCGATCTTCCTATCGGAACTAAATGACTATTTAGCAGCTTGGAGTAAGAACCAGACGAGGCAGGGAAACACAAACAATAGGGTTTGAGCTTGGTGACCTCCTAGGATTAGCCTTGATATCCACCACATTGTCGTGACGTATGGTGTATATACTGACTTTGGGATGCAACTATTCTGATTTGTATGGAACAAGTGAGCAGTGTTGAGTAAACAAGTGCAGGCGAACATTTTTCTTTTCTTGCTGTCCCATTTTCTGTTCTACCTCAGAGACACTGCATCCACACCATTCATTCCGACGACCCCCCACCCCACCCCCTGTCCACAGCCACAGCCGACCCGTCCCGCCGCAGCCCCAACTCCGGCAATCCACGGGGGGGCAGTCACTGTCAAGTCGTCACAGGGCAACCCATTGGAAGAGACACTGCACTTCGGTGGTGTTCAGTGGTGCCTGTTCCGATCCGACATACGCAGGAACCCACCTACAGACTGACGCCAACAATTGTTTGGTCTTAGAGCCAGCATGAGTGAGCTCTCCTCTGGAGGGTGCCACCACATCCATCCTTTGACAGCCCCCATGAATTTGCCGATACCAGTGACCCCGACAAAATCAAACCAAGACCATAGACGTGGAGAGAGGACATCGAAACTGAGGTCACCGTGGGAGCAGGGCGCGAAGGGCCACGGAAGTTGAGACATTTTTTTTATGCTGATCAATAAGAATGAGGATGGTGAAGATGATGCTATGGATCTCCATTCCGGTCCAAGACGGCACTGAAGGCTGTGCTGTATGCTTATTTTCATAATATATCCCCGCGTCAACCAGGCCCGAGAGAAACAGACACCTGTTAGTCAATTTGAGCAACACTCTCAGAGATACATCCATTATGTGGATGAAAACTCGGCTGTGTGGTCTCAGTCTTCCCAAATGAGTCCGTAGCAAACTCAGCTCTTGGTAGGAGCCGGTCGGAGCAGTAAAAAAAATCCCCATGGCTCTGACGGGAATGGAACCCACGACCTCCCATCCGGGAGTCCGTGACACTAACCACTTCGCCACAGCGGCTGGTGCAGGTGAAGAATTCCTCTGTGATTATGGCAATGACATAGCAAAGTGATGTTGGGGGGAAGATGGGAAGAGGTTGGGTAGGTTGTTGTGGGGAAAAAAGCGGAGAGAGAATGAGAGGGGGCGGGACGTGCAAGGGGGAAGAAACCATCTTACTGACATTATAAGGGGCCTATCTTATGCATTGCCTTGTGAACACAATGGTTTGTTACAACCTGTTTGGAGTCGACATGTCTCCCCCCCTGGGTGGAGTTTGTCTGGTCTGATCTGTCAGATTCTCTCTCTCTCTCTCTCTCTCTCTCTCTCTCTCCCCTCTCTCTCCCCCCTCTCTCTCTCCTCTCTCTCTCTCCCTCTCTCTCTCTCCCTCTCTCTCTCCCCCCACCTTTCTCTCCAGTCCTTCTGAACCTGTCTCCCTTCTCCCCCCATCTCCCGTCTCTCTCTTTCTCTCACCCATGTCTCTCTCACTCTTTTTTTGTCGCAGGTCTGTTCTTAGGCATGATTGATGCTTTCTTGTACAGTTCTTGTTTGCTTGATGTCAGGTAGGCCTACTTTGTTTCTTTTCCTTTCTTTGCTGATGTGTTTCTTCTACAAAAAAACCAGTGACGCAGTGTGTGTGTGTGTGTGTGTGTGTGTGTGTGTGTGTGTGTGTGTGTGTGTGTGTGTGTGTGTGTGTGTGTGTGGTTGTGTGTGTGTGCGTGCGTGCATGCGTGCGTGCGTGCGCGCGCGCGCGCGCGTGTGTGTGTTGTGTGCTAGCATGCGAGTTCATGTGTGTGTGTGTGTGTGTGTGAGAGAGAGAGAGAGAGAGAGAGAGAGAGAGAGAGAGAGAGAGAGAGAGAGAGAGGGAGAGAGAGAGAGAGAGAGAGAGAATCTCTGGACGCTTCTGTGAAACTTGCATATGCGCACACATGTGCGTGTGTACATACGTGTTCAAGTTTGTATGTCTGTGCACGCAGGTACAAATATATGGGCATGTATAGATGAGCATTTGTGCGTGCATGCTTGTGTGCGTGCGTGCGTGCATGTGTGTTTGTGTGTGTGTGTGTGTGTGTGTGTGTGTGTGTGTGTGTGTGTGTGTGTGTGTGTGTGTGTGTGTGTGTGTGTGTGTGTGTGCATGCATGCGAGGTCATGTGTGTGTTGTGTGTGTGTGTGAGAGAGAGAGAGAGAGAGAGAGAGAGAGAGAGAGAGAGAGAGAGAGAGAGAGAGAGAGAGAGAGAGAGAGAGAGAGAGAGAGAGAGAGAGAGAATCTCTGGCCGCTTCTGTGAAACTTGCATATGCGCACGCATGTGCGTATGTACGTACTTGCTCAAGTTTGTATGTTTGTGCACGCAGGTACAAGTATATGGGCATGTATAGATGAGCATTCGTGTGCGTGCATGCTTGTGTGCGCGCGCGCGCGCGCGCGCGCGCGCGCGCGCGTGTGTGTGTGTGTGTGTGTGTGTGTGTGTGAGTGTGTGTGATGGTGCGTGTCTGCGTGCATGCGTGTGCAGGCGCATCTGTACAGTAGAGATAGGGCAGAATTGGATAGGAAGGCTAAGTGCACACGTACGTGTCTGACGGTAATTCAGCTAACAGAACTACAAGCTGCACTTTCGTCTTTTTGTTATGGATGGAGTGGGAAGGACAGGGACAGGAAACATCTCAGCAGAGTACCGTAGATACATTTCTTCTTCGTGGAAGGGGTGAGAATGGGAGAATGGGAGAGAGAGATGGAGAGAGAGAGAGAGAGAGAGAGAGAGAGAGAGAGAGAGAGAGAGAGAGAGAGAGAGAGAGAGAGAGAGAGGGACAAAATGGACGGGAAAGGTATGAACATAGTATTTTTACTACTGTATGATTCGGCTAGTAAATGAGATGAATTCCCTTTTGAGTGTGAGGGAAATGTAGACTGATGACTGCATAACCTGTTAACTGTTATCCAGTTGAAGCCAAGTAAGTTTTCAGTTGGAATATGCCACTGAACTGATGCTTGTGTGACGTTGGTACTATTTTGCCATGAAGGGACAGCCAACGTATTTCTATTCTCTCTCTCTCTCTCTCTCTCTCTCTCTCTCTCTCTCTCTCTCTCTCTCTCTCTCTCTCTCTCTCTCTGTGGCATATTCTGTGTTTGTGCGTGCATACGTGCATGCATGTACGTGTATCCGCGCGTACGTGCGTGTGTGTGTATGTGTGCGTGTATGTGCGCACGTGTATGTGTGTGTGTGTGTGTGTGTGTGTGTGTGTGTGTGTGTGTGTGTGTGTGTGTGTGTGTGTGTGTGTGTGTGTGTGCGTGTGTGCGCGTGTGTGCGTGTGCATATGTGTGTGTGTGTGTGTGTGTGTGCGTGTGCGTGCGTGCGTGCGAATGTGTGTGTGTGTGTAGTGTGCGCGCGCGCGCGCGCGCGCGCGCGCGCGCGTGTGTGTGTGTGTGTGTGTGTGTGTGCGTGTTGTGTCTGTGCATGTGTGTGTTGTGTGTGTATACGTCTGTGTGCGCGCGCGTGCTTGCATGCGTATGTTTGCAGGCTTTTGAACAAGTGCACACAAACAAAACAAGATTCCTTTTTCAAGTAATAGAGTAATGATACCAGACTAAGCAAATTCAGGCTTTTGGTAATATACGCTGTTTGTCTTTCTCAAACCCGGTATCCAGTTGGATGTCAACATCCACCGCCGCATCAGACTGTGATTGTTCAACACCAGTGTCAAGCCTGGACTGCTGTGTATGGTTCAGAGAGTTTGGAAAACTCACCAAAAGTCGCAGGCTTTTACTGACACCTGCATGTGACAAATACTACATATTAAGATGGTTCAGACAGTTAAGAAACTCACCAAAAGTCGCAGGCTTTTACTGACACCTGCATGTGACAAATACTACATATTAAGATGGTTCAGACAGTTAAGAAACTCACCAAAAGTCGCAGGTCTTTACTGACACCTGCATGTGACAAATACTACATATTAAGATGGTTCAGACAGTTAAGAAACTCACCAAAAGTCGCAGGTCTTTACTGACACCTGCATGTGACAAATACTACATATTAAGATGGTTCAGACAGTTTAGAAACTCACCAAAAGTCGCAGGTCTTTACTGACACCTGCATGTGACAAATACTACATATTAAGATGGTTCAGACAGTTTAGAAACTCACCAAAAGTCGCAGGCCTTTACTGACACCTGCATTGACAAATACTCCATATCAAAAGGACGGAAAAAATCACGAATGAAGCACTTCCGCGCAAAACCAGCCAGAAATCAGCTGGGAAGAACACCAGAGCCAAGAAAATGGAAACGTATTGCCATACGCTGCGCAAAGGTATAAACAACATAGCACAAAATGTGCTAGATGGGAATCCCAGGGGAAAACCAAAAATGAGATGGCCAACACTACAAAGGATTAAGCAAAATGAGCCAGAAAACAGCCAG
>JADBJO010003122.1:145000-147500 GCA_016801955.1 Conus betulinus
TCCAGTCTTATGTCGTTTCCATGGAAACCACACGCCAGGAAAGGGGCTCAAGTTTTAATCATCAGCCGACCACACTCAGCCTTTTCCACGAAGGGAAGGCAACATCAGCATCCAATCAGCTGAACAAAATATGGAACAGTAAGAAATTCTCCCTTGGAATCAAACTGAAAGTTTAAACTCCAGTGTGATTTCAACGCTGTTATATGGCTGTGAAACCTGGCAACTGAAGACCACCCAGGAGAAGAAACTCGACGCTTTTGACACTAAGTGCCTACGTAAGATCTTGGGCATCAAATGGTCAGACTTTATACCAAATGAAGACGTCAGTGAGAGGTCCAAACAGCTCCCCGTGTCAACCATCGGCTGCAGACGGCGCCTCCACTGGCTGGGTCATGTTTTGAGATTACCCCTCTTCAAGATCTGCAAATCAGGCCATTAAAGGGACCCCAGCAACCAGAGAAAAAAGGACGACCCAGGATGAGCTGGCGACAACAGTGAAGAGAGACCTCAGACTCGTTGACAGAGGATGGAATGACACTAGCAAACTGGCTGAGGACCGTGCACAGTGGAGCAAGGGTAATCTTATCCAGTCAACAGAAACAACCAGCACAGTATTCTTGCGGGTGTTTCTCCACTGGAGTAGGTCAAATGGTTGCTCAGATGCTTAAACAAGCGACTATTTTGATGTTTTGATATCTTTTTGTCCCCCTTTCATTTTCTGTTTCCGTTTCAGTGGTATAACTTCCATGCTGCTCCCTCCGGCCCGCTCGTTGTGTGTGTGTGTGTGTGTGTGTGTGTGTGTGTGTGTGTGTGTGTGTGTGTGTGTGTGTGTGTGTGTGTGTGTGTGTGTGTGTGTGTGTGTGTGTGTGTGTGTGTGTGTGTGTGTGTGTGTGCGCGCGCGCACGCGCGTGCATGTGTATATGTGTGGAAAGTTACTACTTTCTCTGCTTTTAATAGACCTTTACTTCGTACTTTAAGTGTACATACATGCATGCATGTGTACTGCTATCTTTCAAAGGTCTGTAAAGTTGCCTATCTAGTATTGAGTAGAATCAATTCTATCAGTCACTACCTTTCTACGGATTCAACCAAAACTCTTGAGCGCATCCTTATTTTTCTCACGGATGAATCACTGTGATGCTCTTTTAGCTAGGTGGCCTTCCATATGTCTGTTAGATTTCAACGGATCAAGAATAACACTGCAAGACTCATTTGCAGAGCTTCTCAATCTGACTACTTTTCTCCCTTTCTCCACTCTCTCTCTACTGGTTACCCGTTCCAGTTATACAGACTGCATGATATCTTTTCTGACTTTTTCTGTTGTGATTGGGTCGAGTCCAGAATGTTTTTCTGATTCCCCCCAAAATCTATCTTCCGTCTTGTCATCTCAGCTCTGCTTCTGATATTCAACCTCTCAGTTTGTCCGTTACCAGAACTAACACTTACATGCTCTACGGACAGATGTAATAGTAAAACTGATGAGGTACTTGACCTTGTTATTTTGCTTAATTTCATGTATACCAACGCAGAATGAACAAAATAAAGCCAAATGTACATGTCTTTTTGAAAAAAAAATTGCGCATCAAATACAAGATAGAAAAAAGATTGTAAAATATGCACGCGACTTTGAGATGAAGCAATATGTGTTCGAACGAAATGAATAGCATTTCGTATACTTAAAATATAGTTTTTCTGAGATTTTACTCTGCATTCCATCCAAATACAAAAACAAAAAAGTCACCTTTAGTAATCCAGGGTGAGAAATGTTTACACTTTTGCTTTTGTTTTCTTCTGCTGATTCAAAGAGATGATGAATATTCTTTTTTTGCTACAAAATATTATCAAACCTACCTGATGATAAACCAGCGCTCAGAATCTTCTAGTGTGCCGATATACCAACTGTAACATGAGATGACAGTTCCTATGAAAGTAGAGATTTAATCGAGACATTTATGCCCTTGTCACCATTTATTGGACATAATCTACTTTAGTCGTCTATCGCTGACTTTATCCTCTCCCCCTGTGTGTGTGTGTGTGTGTGTGTGTGTGTGTGTGTGTGTGTGTGTGTGTGTGTGTGTGTGTGTGCTCGCGCGCCTGTGTGTGCCCTCTCTTTTGATTTTGATCGCTTGTTCGTGTGTATGCCTTCTTTGTTCATTTGTTTCTTTTAGAAAAATATGATCTATGCTCGATGTTTCTCGTCGTTGTTATGTCCCCCCCCCCCCCCCCTACGTTATTGATTACACTATTTTTTTTTAATCTTTCTTTCTTCATTACAAATATACTTGACGGCATGCTGAAGTGTTTATAGTAATAATTGGCACTGACTTAAATGTAAATGCTGTTCATTTGTTGATCTCATAAATATGTTGTAGTGATATCATACGATGTTTGAAATTGAAATAGAACTTTCATTGCTAGGGAAAAAGTTCCAATGGATTGAAATAAAAATCTGTGAATTCTCAGAAACAAACTGCAGACCATTGCGAGACCTGATGGAAAC
>JADBJO010003122.1:152500-160000 GCA_016801955.1 Conus betulinus
CAGAGAGAGAGAGAGAGAGAGAGAGAGAGAGAGAGAGAGATTCCTTGCAAGTGCGCATGATCAGGAATATTGATACGGTTTTGAAAGACACAACATGCCATGCGCAGTCGACATCGCTTCCAAACATCGTGGTGAAATGAACTGTCAGGGGGGTGGGATGGAGGGGAAGGGGGGGGGGGGGGGGGGGGGACTCCTGCGCGCTCATTAATATTCACTGGCAGCCCCTTGCTGCTCTTTTCAGGTGAAGGCCAGAAAAAAGGCTCCTTTTCCAAAATTGCCGTGTCAGAGTTGTCTTTCCCACGCTCCCACGCAGTCGGCAAATGGCACCCTCGGAGCGCTGATCCGATTTCTGGGAGTGTGAGTCGTCGTTTTACATAAATGTGGAGTTCATGCCACGGGAATGGAATTACCTACGACGCCGCCGCCGTGGTTCTTGAAAAGTTCAGGCGTGGAAGGGGGGGGGGGGGTGGGGGGGGGGGGGGGGGGGGGGGGGATGGAGGTGGAGGGAGGGATGGGGGGGGGGGGGGGGGTGTTAATGGGATTATGGCGATCGCACACATGTATTGCTTTGATATTTTGAAATGACTCTCACTCTCTCACTCTCTATCTGTTGTCTGTCTCTGTGTCTGTCTGTCTGTGTCCGTTTGTCTCTCTCCGAGTCTCTGTCTGTCTGTGTCTCTGTCTCTCTGTCTCTGCGTCTGTCTGTCTCTCTCCCCCTTCTCTCTATTCGTCTCCCTCCCGCCCCCTTCTCTCTCTGTCTGCCTCTGTCTCTGCCTCTGTCAGTGTGTGTGTGTGTGTGTGTGTGTGTGTGTGTGTGTGTGTGTGTGTGTGTGTGTGTGTGTGTCCTCTTTGTCTCTCTGTTTGTCTGTCTCTCTCTCCCCCTCTCTGTGTCACTGTGTGTATCTCTCTCTCTCTCTCTCTCTCTCTCTCTCTCTATATATATATATATATATATATATACACATGGGCCGCTATCCCGATGAAGCATTTGTCATGGGTCTCAGATTGCTGTGGTGGCGTGACATGGTGGTGATGATTATGTGACAAGATGAGGATGGTGATGTGGCAGGTTGGTGATGGTGGTGTGGCAGGCTGATGAAGGTAATACGGCAGGCTGATGAAGGTGATGTGGCGCGTTGATGATGATAACGAGGAAGGGCTGATAATGGTGATGTGATAGTTGATGACGGCGATGTGGCGGGTTGATGATGGTAGTAGGAACAAACAAGTAATGGTGGTTTGACTAATTGGTGATGGTAGCGTGGCAGTGACGTGATAGCTTGAATTGGTAGTATGAGAGAGGTTAGTATTGATGTTGATAGTGGTACGACAGTTTGATAGTTACAGTGTGACAGTTTGGTAATGGTGGTCTGGGAATAAATGATATGAAACAGGATCAAACATAGGTACATTTATATAGAGTAACACACACACACACACACACACACACACACACACACACACACACACACACACACACACACATGTATATCACAGAGAGAGAGAGAGAGAGAGAGAGAGAGAGAGAGAGAGAGAGAGAGAGAGAGAGAGAGAGAGAGAGAGAGAAGCTGAAGACGTAAAACATTTGTGTGCATAGTGGATTCGTGTTATATTTACTGTACGAATTATCCTTAACTGTCCCTGAAAGGCGAGTATTAGACTAAAAAAGGGACTTCTCGAAACTTCTTGTAGGGGTAGGCTTTTTTGTCAGAAGAACTTTACTTTCTCTTGATACTTAATCGGTTCTTCTTGTTCTTATTGACAACATTCGGTAACACACAACCAGTCGATACATGCCTTATGCACAAGAGTTAAGCTGAAACACAAAAAGTTTTGTAATCGACGCTGTCACATTTGTTTTCTCGCATGAGACGATGTCAGTGCCAGCTTTTTGCCCTGTGTCACGGACATGTATGAGTTCAGATCGATCTCAGTACTGTGTCTATCCTCTGTGCATCGATTAAATAATGTCATAGTGTTTCCCTGTATGAGTTCGAACCGGACGGGTTGGAGCTTTTCCGTGTAGAAAATTTTGCCTTGCATGGGCAGATTCTGTCGGGTTCAGAGTGGGGTGGCTACAGGCGGAAATTCAAAATAAAAGACACTTAGAGAAAAGTTACCATGGCGCCAAATGAACGAAACAAACTACAAGGCAAACACGACGCGTTTCGACCTCTTTGGACTTGTTTTAGCAACACAAACATCAAGAAAATGAAAACGAAACACGAACAGACGGTCAGTTAAACTGGATGACCACCTTGCACCCATATCCATCTTGCGCCCAGTTTGAAGAGATAAGTGACTGTCTGTTTGTGCTTCGTTTTCATGTCTTGAATTGGTTTGTCTTGCCTGAAGAAGAGCCAAGAAGTCGAAACGCTTAGTGTTTGTCTCATGATTGTTTGTTTCTTTCGTTTGGTGGCCCCATAATCTGTCGGGTAAGACATGGCTCCCAAAGCGACAGCAACAGCTGCCTGAAATGTTTTCAGTTCTTCAGTAGCCCACATAATGGCTCAAGGTAATTTTTCACAATCAGTGTCGTTTTTTTTCTACACCTATTCTTACGTCATATGAGTCAACTGACAAATCTGCATTTTTTTTTTTGGTACCGAACACGGTATGGAATGCGAAAAGGTCCATGGCGTGTCAGGTTTTAAAATCATGTTTTTCTTCTTACTGCAAGAATAAAGGTATGAATGTATTCACATTGCAGCTGACTTTGACTTCAAGACAAAACCCAGTAATTTCAAAACGGATTGAGCTAGACGTCTACGCTCTTTTTTTTTTTTTTTTTTTAAGAAAAGGTAGTTCGGAGTAATACAGCTTGCGTGATATGAACGCTAGCGATAAACCTGTCAAAGTCATATGGCTGGTATCTGGCATGCCAGCGTCGTACTATTCTTTTAATCTGTGCGGAAAGAGAGATAAGAGAAGATGGGGTTGAAAGCGAAGAAGGGGAACGAAATGTCTTCCGCATCTTTCCGACGACGACTGATGCCAGTGAACGTCTTGCTCCGCTTGGCTGAGTGACGTTTGTGCGTGTCTCTTGGGGTTCTTATCAGTTCCAGGCCTGTTGCTGTTCCTCGAATAGCATCGCTCTTGAGCTATCAGGAACATGTTGTTCCACAAATGTGATTTTGACAGTAACGGGAAACACAGACGTGTTTGTTTATCACCCGCGTATCATATAGGTCAGAAACAAACATGACGATGGATTTCTGGGAAAGTTTTAACGTTAGCGTCCTTTGACTCAGTGTACTTCAGATGGTGCCAATCAGATCTTTGAAATGAAATATGCTAAACCCAGCAGTTTTGTGTTCGTATATGTATGTGTGAGTTGCACTAATATGACGCACGCGCGCACACACACACACATACACATGCACGCACGGACGCGCATGCGCGTGCACACACACACACGTGCTCGCACGCACACACACGCACGCACGCACACGACGCTGACGCGCATACGCAGGCTCGCATACGCACACCTAATTGGTTGTTTGTGGTACCCATTCACCAGACGAAACACGAAACAAAACACACACAACAAAGATGGGCATATCCTTCAGATGTTGAATACACAGAACCTACAGTGACAATGTAGGTAACATTAGTGAGGCTGATATATGAAAGAGCATGAAAAAATAATCAGAGTTCCCGTGGAACCGGAGACCATAGACGTTCTTCGACAATGTGGGTTCTCCAGGGACAGAGAGAAGAGGAGACAGGGCTTCTCTCTTCAGGAGAAGCTGTACGAGCGTGTGGAGGCTTGTAGGAAATACTGCCCATTTCATGCTGAAGACCAGAGTCCAAGTGTGACGGCGTTAGAAGAAGAAGAAAGAAGAAGAAGAAGAAGAAGGAGAAGAAGGAGGAGAAGGAGGAGGAGGAGGAGGAGGAGGAGGAGGAGGGAGAGGAGGAGGAGGAGGAGAAGAAGAAGAAGAAGAGAGAAGGACGAAGAGGAGGAGGAGGAGGAGGAGAAAGAAGAAGAAGAAGAAGAAGAATTTGAAGAAGAAGAAGAATTTGAGAAGAAGAAGAAGAAGAAGAAGAAGAAGAAGAAGAAAGAAGAAAAGAAGAATTTGAGAAAGAAGAAGAAGAATTGAAGAAGAAGAATTTGAAGAAAGAAGAAGAAGAAAGAAGAAGAAGAAGAAGAATTGAGGAGGAATTTGAGAGGAGAAGAAGATTTGAGGAGGAGAGACGACGAAGAGGAAGGTGGGGGAGGAGGAAAGAATTTGAAGAATTTGAAGAAGAAGAAGAAGAAGAAGAAGAAGAAGAAGAAGAAGAAGAAGAAGGTGGAGGAGGAGGAGGAGGAGGAGGAGGAGGAGGAAGAGGAGGAGGATGAAGAGGAGGATGAATGGAGGAGAATAAGAACAATAAGAACAGTCAATAATCAACAAGAACAGCAGCCTTTGCTTTCGCCGTATAACATTTAAAGGCACATGCATAATTCCAAACTTTCGGTGCTTGCGACACTCATACATCTAAGACACCAGAAACACAGGAAGCACAAAAAAAAGCAAAAACAAACAAACAAAAAACAAAAACAAACAAAACAAACAAACAAACAAACAAAACAAAAAAAATGAAGAAAATATTCCAGAAAGATGGGAAACCCCGAGCCTGTCGATATAACTCTGAAATTGAGGGAGGATAGTGGATACAGAGGCGTAGGGAAGAGGGTAGGGGGGGGGGGGGGGGGGGGGGGGGGGGGGGGGGGGGGGGCGTATGGAGTGGTAGCAAAGAGGCTGGTGAAGAAAACGTTTTTGTTTTTTTTTGTCGAATGTGAGTTGATAACAGTGAACATTGTGTGTCAGGTTTGTATTTCAGCTGGCGCCTTCGACTTATTGAAATGAACATGTACAACACTTTGAGCTTGTTTTGGCTTACATCATAATGCTATGCACAGACATGACGACGATGATAATGCTAATGATGATGATGATGATAACGATAATAATATTAATGATAACAATAATGATGATAATAATAATGATAATAATAATAATGCTACTACTACTACTACTACTACTACTACTACTACTACTACTATGATGATGATGATGATGATGATGATGATGATGATGATGATGATGATACGATAATGATGGTAATGATAATGATAATAATATCAACAGCAATAATTAATCTTCCTCCTTCTCCGTCCTCATCCTCATCCTCATCCTCGTCATCGTCATCGTCATCATCATCATCATCACCATCACCACCACCACCACCACCACCACCATCGTCATCATCATCATAATCATCATCGAAACATGGCACTCTACGACAAGCGTGGTGGACAAAAAAAAAAAAAAAAAAAAAAAAAGGGGGGGGGGGGGGGGGAGGGGGGGACAAAATACAGTAACAACAAAAGAGACCGAATGATATCCATGTTGAAAGCATATCCATGTGTTCCCAGAAACAAACAAACAATTTAACAAGCAAACAAGCACAACCCAACAAATCAACTACGCAGATCCCCCCCCCCCCCCCACACACACACACACAAAACCTGAAAGCCAAACAAACAGCATTTAAACACACAAGATCCACACGATCCTTTTCTCAACCATTCATTCCCACAGAACCACACTGACAAGGCGAGGGAAGCAAGAGAAGAGAGACAAAGGAGCAAATGAACATCAATATCTTTGTTCTGCCGCCGTCAGCCTGATCTTACGGGTAGGGGTGTGGGGGGGGTGGGGGTGGGGGGGGTGAGAGGGCGAAGCAGGAGGGGGGTGGGTGTGGAGGGGGCAATCGGGGACGGGGGATTTGTAGGGAGCTTACCAGGAGGAAAGGGGGGTCGGGGTGAGGGTGGAGTAGGGTGGAGGAGGTTGGAGAAACGTGGCGTGGGATTAAAGCTGTTGTTTGTCCCTTTCTGGTGTTTCTCTCTCTCTCTCTCTCTCTCTCTCTCTCTCTCTCTCTCTCACACACACACACACACACACACACACACACACACGCGCACACACACACACACGTACGCACGCACACGCGCACACACACACACACACACACACACACACACACACACACACACACACACACACACACACACACACACACACACACACTATCGGTCTGTCTATTGTCTGCCTCCGTCTCCTCCCTCTCTCCACTCTCTTCCCGCTCACTCCTCCCCCCCCCCCCCCCCCTTCCCACGACTGAATCTCTGTAAGTGTATACACATGTGCATGTGTCCGTTTTCTACGTTTGCGCAAACAGATCCGCGTGCGTGCAATTAACTTCATGCGAATGTAACTGTCGCGAAGAAAATGACTTTCAGTGGCTCAACTCTACAGTTTCCCTGGCTTTCCTCTGTCGCACTGAAAGAAGTCGGCCACTGGGTCAGACCTGGACTGATGCCGCAAGATTTATTGACACTGGTCTTGTTGTTAGGAGGGGGGGGGGGGGGGTGGGGGTGGGAGCGGAGGGTGGGTTATGAATGACGAAGAGGACTTTGCCAACAGATTCCAATTACACACATGATTATTTCATTTTGTGTGCTGCTGCTGCGGTACACCCTGGGAGTTCCAGAGAAAACCTGGCATTAGTGAAGTGAAAAGGGGAGATGATGCTATTGACCATGATGAAGTGTGTGTGTGTGTGTGTGTGTGTGTGTGTGTGTGTGTGTGTGTGTGTGTGTGTGTGTGTGTGTGTGTGTGTGTGTGTGTGTGTGTGTGCGGCGTGTGTGTGTGTGTGGTGTGTGTGTGTGTGTGTGTGTGTGTGTGTGTGTGTGTGTGTGTTGTACAGTTTAATGTTTATTCACATCGTGTGATCTGAAAAAAACAAGAGTTTAAAGCAGAGGTGGGAAAAATACAATTATGAAAAGGACAGGAGAGGGATGGGGGGGGGGGGGGGGGGGGGGCTTCAACAACAAAGATACAGCGTCTGCACCTTCTTCGTTTTCTTTTTCTTCTACTTGCTGTGTTGTTGTTGTTGTTGTTGGTGTTGTTGTTGTTGTTGTTGTTGTTGTTGTCGTTCTTCTTCTTCTTCTTCTTCTTCTTCTTCTTCTTCGTCTTCTTCGTCTCCTCCTCCTCCTCCTCCTTCATCTTCTTCTCTTCTTCATCCTCTTCTTCTTCCCCTTCTTGTTCTTGTTCTTCTCCTTGTTCTTGTTCTTCTTCTTCATCTTCTTCATACTGGGACACCCACAATGAAGGACTAAATATTGATACCGCTTTATAATAACAACCACTGAATAACACACTGAATCCCGCAGTTTTTAATAGGTCGCCCAAAAGCATTCTACTATTTGAAGCAAACGTTTCAGTAAATAATTTGAAATAGCGTTCGTATCACCTGATGCTTTCTTGATACCAAGAGAGAAATAACGTCTGTAAGCTTCTGCCAAATAATACGAGCATTGATGTAATGGGTATCACCACATGGAGGTGCTTTGTGTTTACTTTTCACTGCTCGTCATTTTCTAAAAAAAAAATTTCAGTATTTGTCTGAGAGATTGTAGTTGCGAAAATATCTTTGAAACATCCAAGAGGCGTA